>VSMD01122769.1:0-40488 GCA_008750895.1 Mirza zaza | reverse complement strand
CTATATTTTCTTTATACCTAAACTCATCCTCAAATTCAGGAACTAAGTTTAATAACGAAACTGGTATTGAATGGTGCCTTTGATTTTTATGTTTAATCTACTAGCAGTGTCCTAGTAAGACTGGCCTGTACTTATGAAGAATGAGCAGTTGAGTAAAGAGAGAACTGCCCACACTACTAGGAGAGCCCCATATTTAGTGGAAACACAGGCAAGAGTCTTTCTGGCACCCTTGTGCCAGCCATGCCAGCCCACCCTTGCTCTTTAAGCAGCAACATTGGTGCTGCGTCTTCCATCTGCTCTTGGTTCATAGAGCGGTACAAAAACACCATTTACCAGAAACTTGAATCTCCCCGTGTTTTCTTCCTAAAGCTGGCTTCAGGTAGCTCCATCAGTCACCTATTCACATTAGTGTGGAGAAAAGCCAATCTGCACATCATTTCCCCACATTTCTCAAAGTGATCATGTGTGGCATGGGGGGTTTGCCTGGGAGTAGCCCAGAAATGGCATGTTCTGCCCAAGTTTGAAAAGTGAATGCTCACATACTTCACTGTCCCTTTCTTAGGGATTTGGCTGCATTTCCCCATTTTTCTTAATATAAGTGAAGAGTGATTTGCTCTGCCCATGAATGTATAACCGTGTACAGAGAGGAGTCACAGTTGTTTTCTTTTGAATTTTTTAGGAAACTCAATTTAAGAATAAGGTTATAGGAGAAAATGACATTACACTTCACTGTGTTGATCAGATTTATGGAGGTAAGTATCAGTTTTCCCTTGGGGCATTACCAGCCTTTGAAAGAAAGGATAGCTGATAATGATGATGATAATTTTATGGCCATTTATAATTTACTAAAATTTTTTCACATATATTATCTTGTTTAAATCAGCTTTATGGATGATAAAATTGAGATGCAAAGTGGCATGTTTGGGGTCACTGAGCTAGAGGAGCTTGGACTTGAACTTGGAACCTGTTATTTCTAATATTCCACACAATGCCATTATATATTACATGGCGATTGTACTTTTGCTGTCAGTGTTAGCTGTGTAGCTTTTACTTTACAGGCTAATCTGATAAAGGTCTGTTGTATTGCATTAGAATGTCTTTTCTGCTGACTAAACAAGCCTCTCCTGCCAAGCCTCTCTCTGTTCCACTTCTCTATTTTTGTATTTAGGACATTTTCAGAAATCATTCAGTAACCATTAATGATCTCAACACCAGTAGGTGCTAAGTGGGTCCAAATTCTGGGACATGGAGGGAGGTGTCAGAGTTGACTGTCATGAAAGCATGTCCCTAGCAATCTCTCTCCCATCTTTTATAATCTCAGCTTTAAGAGCTAAGTTTTCTTAAGGCCAGTGGAGTCGGTTTTGCTGACAGTGGCCAGTCTGCCTTGGTCTTGTGCTTACTGCAGAGGAATGAAGAACCCTAACTGCACCTGGAGGGCCAGGGCCCCTGCTGAAGACATTCACTCAGAAGGCAGGCAGCACCTTTCCTTTTGAGATGTATCCTTGGGAGTTAGTCTACCTAACTTTTGAGATGTATCCTTGGGAATTAGTCTACCTAACTTTTGAGATGTATGCTTGGGAGTTAGTCTACCTTGTTTCTTTAGCATTAATTTATTGCCATAAACATAGTTTTCCTTCCTGATTTTATCATTGATCTGTAGTGTTTGATGAGAAAAAAAAAACTCTCTTTGGGCAATTGAAGAAGTACCCTGAGAAACTCATCATCCACTGCAAAGACCTGCGAGTGTTCCACTTCTGTCTGAGGTACACAAAGGAAGAAGAAGTCAAAAGGGTAACTAGTTGCATGTGTTTTTAGGTTTTATTTCCCATCAGATTTTCCCCACTAGCTCAAGTGTTTGCTTACATTGCATGAAGGTTTAGGGTAGCTATTCACTCTGTGAAGTTGAAATTGGTTATAATCCCATATTCTTTGATTAGCATATGAGAGGTAATTTGGGAAAGCATGCCTGTATATCATCTTGGCACATGGTACATTTGATCCTTCAATTAATAATGTTTTTATTCCCACAGCTACTAAATGGGAGGTGGTAAACCAGGTCAGGAGGCGGTTGGGAAAAAGGGAAGGATGAGACAGCTAAAAGTTTATCCCTCTTCCCCCACCTCTCACAGCCTTTCTAAAAGATAGTAGTAGTGACTTTTACAACTCCTGTGAGTAAATGAGTTCACCTCTGGGAGGTCGTGGTTGTACATGGAAGGAAGAAGTACACAAGTCAGATGAGCAAAGCCACGTCATCAGATATGCTCTTGGAGACTAAACTTAATCTCCTGGTTGCCACAGCAAGTTGAGATATGTAACTGGATGAACTAAAAAAGTGGCTGTATCAGTTTGATATTTATTGTAACCTCCAAGATTTCTCTTATTGAGATATTCAGGGTATCAAATTTGCCACTCTCCTAGTAAATACATCAGGAGAAACCTAGCAAGAGGTCAGTTCATGTATATTGCCTTGGCTACAGTGAATTATGGATACTTACAGATAACTCCTTAATTTTCTTTCATTTAGTGTGGTAGTTCAGTTAGAATAATAAACGTAACACTGGTATCTATTCTGAGCAGGAAAAAAGTGGTGTATATGTGGAAAATTCCCTGAGAAGCCAGAAACTTCAGTTTGATTGATGGTTTTAGTCATCTGTCCAAACATACTTTTTTTTTTGGCACGATAGGCCAACAGAAAGTGTGACAGATTGATTTCTTTCCCTCATCTTCTCGAAGATGTTCTTAAAGGCCACAACAATTAGGTCAGAACAGCTAAGTGTCTTGGTTATTATCTGATGTCAGCTGTCTTTTTTTTTGAAACGGGGTCTTGCTCTGTTTCTGGGCTAGAGTACAGTGGTATCATCATAGCTCACTACAACCTCAAACTCCCAGGCTCAAACAATCCTCCTGCCTTAGCCTCCCGGGACTGCAGGCATGGGAGTACAGGCTGGGACTACAGGCATGCACCACCACACCTGGCTGATTTTTATATTTTATATTTTTTGAGACAGGGTCTCACTATGTTGCTGAGGCTGGTTATCAGCTATAAGTCTTTGATAAGTCAGATTTTTGGAGTATCCAACTTAATATGACACTTAGGATTTTTAGTATTTGAGAAATTAGATTATGTTTTAAAAATTTTCCTAGAAATTCAGAGTTCTCAGGAAACCTGACAAAATAGCTACCATTCTCTTGATTTGGCATTATCCAAGAGCTAACATCATAGATACAAACCTCCATAAGAGTTAACATGTTGTTCATTGGAGCCCCATTAGCATGCCTGAGAACCTAGACACTTTGACTCTTGTCTCTCTTAAGAGTTCGTCTGTCAGAAGTGTAACCATATCTATTGGTTGGTTCTTTTCTAGATTGTCAGTGGCATAATTCATCATACTCAGGCTCCTAAACTGCTTAAACGATTATTTCTGTTTTCCTATGCAACTGCTGCACAAAACAATACAGGTAAGTCTCTTTTGGGTTTTCATTTGAGGGTAGGCAGGACCCTTCCAATTCCCACCTGAAACCAATGGGGGGGGGGACCATCCATGGGTGGTTTTCAGTTTTTTTCCCTCTCTTCTCTAGCTGTTGGGGGTCACTTCTTGCTTGAGAGATTCAGTCAGAAGGTTTCTACTTTGTTTTTCCTTGTGATCTTTGTTTTAACTTATCTTGTAGGTTTGTTGCTTCTTATGAAAGATAAAATCAGTATAACTGGGAATGTGAGACTATAGGGACACAAAACTGAAACAAGTTTAAAATAACTGTGTTTGTCCCTGTATTCTTTTTCCACTTAAATGTACTTGATTTCATTTCACAAGACTCTAGAGAATGTCTTGAATTCTAGAAAGTTTTTAAATAACCAGAACATGCTTTGTAGCAGGTATTTTAGAGGAAATGAGACAGTTGTACATAAGAAAAGCACATCAGAAAACTAGTTTGGTAAAAGAAAACTTAAAGTTCCAAATGTTTTCCATTCTCTTTGCTGAAACAGAAAGCAATCTTTTAAGTAAGAAACTCTGGCCATCTGAATTAGCCATTAACAATGCCTAGCATTGGACATGTTTTCACAGATGTCTGTCTTCTTCCTTCTCTAGTTCTCTTGCCTCAGTCTGTTCACTTGCTCTGCCTGTTACTCTTAACATGAAGTTGACATTTAGTGATCCTGAGACTTCTGTGCTTTTTTTGTCAGGGAAGTGGCAGTTTGTTTTGAAAGCACATAAGGCTTTGTAATATTTTGGAATACAGAGTTGCTTTGTTACTGTCTACTCATTTAGTAAACATTTATTAAATGTTTGCTGTGGGCCAGGCCTTGTGTAGATATTATGGTGAACAGGACTAAATCCTTGCCCTCAAGGAACATAAAATCAAATAGGAGAGGCATGTGAGTGGCGTGTCCTCTGAGGGAAGTGCCCATCGACCCTGGGGGAGGGGCAGACTAACAGAGGGAGAAGGCTGCGCCTCTGCTGATAGTGGAGGATGTGCGAGCAGCTTAGAGGAGTACTTTAGGCAGAGGGATTGGCATGTACAGAGATGTAGATATCTCAGAGAGCATGTTGCAGTTTGGGAATTATAGTAATTAGTAGAAAAGGTATGGGTTTTGGCGTCTGTCCCTTCTGAGTTCAAATCCTGGCCCAGCTGCTTTCTCATTGTGTAGTTTGAGGATGACACTTAACTCTTGAGACCTCTGTTTTCTCATTTTAAAAACAGCAGTGTTAATACTTCCTTGAAGTCCTGTGAAGATTATAAATTATTAAATGCATGGCACATGGGGGTTAGTCATTAAATGAGAGTTAGTTGAGAGCAAACTGCATATTCTTCAAGACAGATTATGTTCAGAGAATTATACTGACACAGAATACACTTCGCACTCATATTAGGCTGAACATAAAATTTGTTCCTTAATTCAGCAAATTTATCCTTGTGAATGACATCTCTTCCCTGTAGCTATATATACAAGTGCTGATTAGTTGGGTACTGGCTTATAGCTGCTGCAATATGAGATATACAAATATGACTGCTTTGATTACTATAATTTATATAAACATTTACTGAGTGCACATTTGAAAATCATAGTCTATTTTTAGAAATTCTGTCTCTCCTTTATATCCTGATTCTTGTTCTGGATACAGCACAGGACAGTTTCTCAGCTTGTCAGCATGTTGATCAGCATGCCAGATTTCTGCCCTTCATTGATCCTGGCAGTTTCATTAACTTCTGGTAGCTTTTCGTGCCAGAGGCCCAGGATATGTAGCACCTTTATTCTATTTTAATTCCATCCTCCTCCTCCTTTCTTCCTTCCAACCCCTATTTTTTTTTTTTTTTGAGAAGTAAAGGTTATGACTGATAGATGCTAGTTGCCCAGTTAGCTTTTACATTGAGTAGGGGTTTATAGAGGTGGGTGCTTTGCAATGTGAATACCATTAATTATTCCCTGGCTTAATAATTCACAAATGAGTTTGGGCTGAGAGGTCCTAAAATATTATGACATGGCATTTTAGGGAAGTACTTGCCTATATTGCTAAGAAAATGGCCAACTATACTGAGTGCGTGGGAGTATTGGTATTACTTATGTCCATGGGGAAATTTTTTTTTTTCCATTAGTACTTTATGGAAATTTCCTTTATAGCTGCCTGGGTTTGAATTCCCGTTCCATCATTGCCTAGCTCTGTGACCTGGCTAAGTTACCTGACCTTTCTGTGCCTCATCTGTAAGATTAAGGAAATAATATTACCTATTGTATTATCTATCCTATAGGATTGTGAGGATTGAGTTCATAAAATATAATATGCTCAGAACATTGCCTGGTACATAGTAAGTGCTATATTAACATTGACTGTTGTCATCATCATCATTATTTGTGCTATGATCTGGTTTTATTAAAAGGAGCAGGTGATATAGTTTTATCAAACACTTTGTTTTTCCCAGAAGGTTTGGTTTTTGAAGATGTGCAAAAGCTTAAACTTATCTGTGATAGAATTTATGTAAATATTGGAGGCTATTTTGGTGCATGCCACTCCCTACAAGCAGTGCTGTGGTGAGAGGACCAATTACATGTATGCTGAGCTGTAAAAGCAGTGCTTCTGGCATTTTGTTCTAGCAGGTAGTGGCTGGGCTGGGTTAAGGGCAGAAGTACCCATCACCCTGATGCATCCCTTGGCTGGCAGGCCCTGACCCTCACCATGACTGTCTGATCAGTTTATGGCCTTTAGTAACCAGCTGTCACACTGGACAATCCTTACAGGCGGTGCCTCTTCAAACTGAAGGAGGATTTACATTCAAGAATCTGGGATGCTATTCACACCAGTTTGTCATCTTATGCACATATTGGTAGGGCTAAAAATAGTTCATCATTTTACATTTGTGCCAAGTCTTAGTTTCAGTGCTTCACACGATCTTTTTGTGTTATAGCAATTATCTCATGGTCAGATGACTGAAAAATGGAGCTATAAATTACTTTTCCAAGGAATGGAATAAGAACAGTTCCTTTCCTACGATATAAAAAGACAGAGCCTTGGTCATAATTTTGGATTAATGACCAAAAAATGAAACAAAGTTAGGATTAAGCAGTGAATTCATTCTGCTTAGATAAAAATGGACCTAGTAGAGAAAATTGGGACTTTAGAAGGGACTTTCACATAATGAAAATACCAGTGCTTCACGAAAAGATTTTATTGTCTTTTAAATTTTGTTTTGTTAGCCACTGATCCCAAGAACCATACAGTAATGTTTGACACACTTAAGGACTGGTGTTGGGAACTGGAGCGGACCAAAGGCAACATGAAGTACAAAGCAGTGTGTGTCAATGAAGGCTATAAAGTCTGTGAGAGGTAAGCTTTTAATGCT
The DNA here is from genome assembly GCA_008750895.1 of Mirza zaza. NCBI lineage: Eukaryota > Metazoa > Chordata > Mammalia > Primates > Cheirogaleidae > Mirza > Mirza zaza. The sequence goes on along the minus strand of VSMD01122769.1, from coordinate 33,651 downwards.
GGGGACATGCCATGCAGTTCACCCATTTGAAGTGTATAATCGTTTTTAGTGTCTTCATAGGGTTCTGCAGTCATTATCATAGTCAATTTTAGAACATCTTCATCATCTCCTCCAAAAAAACTCCATACCTATTAGCAGTCACTCCCCATAACCCCCCTAAAAACCTCTCTCTTCCTCTTCCTCCCCAGCCTTGGCAACCATTAATCTACTTTCTGTCTCTACATTTGCCTGTTCTGGACATTTCATATGAGTGGAATCACATAATATATGGTCTTTTATGACTGGCTTTGTTTGCTTAGCATATTTTCAAAATTCATCCATGTTCTGGCGTGTGTCAGAATTTCGTTCTCTTTTATTGCCAAATAATGTTCCAAGGTACGAATACACCATATTTTATTTATCCATTCATTAGTTGATGGACAGTTGGACTGTTTTCACTTTTTGGCTCTTCTGAATAATGCTGAGCATTCATGTACAAATTTTTGTGTGGATATGTTTCCATTTCTCTTGGGTATATAGATGCCACATAAACACTCTGTGTTTAACTTTTTGAGGAACTGCTGCACTATTTCCAGACACTGCACTGTTTTACATTCCCACCAGCTGTGTATGAGGGTTTCATTCTCCACATCAAAACTAACTTTTTAAAGAAATTCTTAAAGTCTCTTAAATACCCCAAAGTGAATTCGTATCCTTTTTTTTGTCATTGTTGCCATTATTGTATCTATAATCTAAGTGTAAAACTCACAGAGGCATTTCTGAATTTATATTGTCTACTTTCTTTTTATATTGTATATTTCTTTTTTTTTTTTTTTTTGAGACTTTGAGATAGAGTCTCACTTTGTCACCTAGGCTAGGGTGCTGTGGCATCAGCCTCGCTCACAGCAACCTCAAACTCCTGGGCTCAACCGATCCTCTTACCTCAGCCTCCCAAGTAGCTGGGACTACAGGCACATGCCACAACACCCAGCTAATTTTTACTATTTTTAGTAGAGATGGTCTCACTCTTGCTCAGGCTGGTCTTGAACTCCTGAGCTCAAGCTCAATCCTCCTGCCTTGGTCTCCCTGAGTGCTAGGATTACAGGCGTGAGCCACCATGCCTGGCCTGTATATTTCTTTTATTTATTCATTCAACAAAAATTTTGAGTTCCTACCATTTGCCAGGCAGTGTCCTAGCTACTAGAGATACAGCCATCAACAGAATACCTAAAAACCTGTGCCCTCCTGGGGCTTTCATTCTAGTGGGAGGAAGACAATGATAGAATAAAGAAGTAGATTATAACATATAAAAGGTAAGTGCTGTGGCGAAAAACAGATTAGGTAAGAGGTTAGGGAGTGCTGGAGGGGATGGAGGGCATGCTGGTCAGGAGGTTTGTGTGTAAGTAGCCTTTGAGCAAAGCCTTGAAGGCAGAGAAGCATTGAGTCAGAGGACACCTGAGGACAGAGCATGCAGGCAGAGGGAAGAGTGGGGGCAGAGGCGTGTGAACAGAGTGGTGAGGAACCTGGGGAGAAGTGAGCAGGGGAAAGAGCAGTAAGAGATGAGAGTGGGGAGGGGAGGAGGCTGGCTGGTGACGCCCGGAGGCTTTGACTGACCACGAGGGGAGCTTGAGCAGAGGTGGGACGTGATCTGACCTACATTTTTAAAGGATGACTCTTCATAATCTGTTTTTAGAAACTCGAATCTTATCATTTTGGACCATACTTCCCAGCACCCTGCTTACAGTGTTATAAAACATTTTTTGTAGAGCTCTTTATATTCACAGTACTGATAGGCCTCTTCAGATCAGTTTTGATTTCGATCAATCGCAAACATTTGCAAAGTTAGTGTCCCCACCCCAGCCCATGCCCCTGTCAGAGCGTGGGCTGTAGTGACAGTGGGTTGGGGCCTGCAGGGCCCTAAATGCCCCCGCCCCTGTGTCACTGTCAGCCCCACCCTGTTCTTTCCTCCTTCCCAGTTATAAAGCTCTCCCCCAACCCTGCTTTTCTGTCCTACAGGACGCATGATCCAGAAAAAGCTGTGCCTTGTTTCTCCCTGGACCACTGTCATAGTTGGCTGTATGGTCTCCCCCGTGTACTCTGTTCCCCAGCATCCGTTCTCCACATAGGAGGCCAAGTGGGCCTCTCCACACACATCTGGTCATGCTCCTGCCGCAGTGGCTTCCCACTGTTCTTGGTACAGTGTTCCAAGGCCCTTCATGGTTTGACTCCAATTTTGTGTTGCACCCCTCTGGCCATGCTGACCTCCCTGCCACAGGCTTTGCCTGGCAGTCTCCTGTCTGGAAGTGCCTTTTGCTTGTAGCTGCACAAATATAATTAACTCCACTTCAGTGGTCAGCTCTCAGCCCAGGTGCCACTTTCTTAGCTTTCTCAGGACTAGGTCAGGTCTCCTTGTGAGAGCTTTCACTGTGCTGTATGTCCCTCTTCATAGCACATCCTGCAATCAAGAGTTCATTTTTATCTGTATCATTATTTGGTTAATGTTTGTTTCTACAACCTCCAGCTCTGTGAAATCAAGGATACAGTCTGTTTTTGCTCATTGTTTATCCTCAGTACCAAGCACAGTGCCTGGCCTGTAAGCGGTTCACAGTAAATAGGAGAAAGAATGAATAAATTAATGAGACCCATGAGTAGTTAGATAGGGAGACTCCAGACAGTTTGGATTAGACTAAGATGAGTGTCTGCTTCTCCTTTTTGCAGACCAGAGCTGTCTGTTCCAGTACCACAGGTCTGTTTCTTCTTTTTTTTCATTCTCCTGAAAAACCTTTCCTCATCTCACCTCCCTGTAATGATATAGAAAGGTATGCAGCCCTGTGGGGTGTGTACAACACAGAGGGACCTATGAAATGATGCCAGCACAGGAGGAAGACATATTGCTGCTTGGGGTTGTGCCTTAGTGGATCATACAATTTTGCGTGAATAAAATCATGCTGTATTTGGAGGGGCTATTTACCTTGTAGTCTAAACTCATCCTAATGACTAAACTACTTTCCAAGGAGAGAGGGTTAATTGTTTGTATCCGTGGGGAATCTCACGGATACAAACACAGAGACTCCTTGAAATCCAGCTGAAGTTGAGTGGGCAGGAGAGGACAGCCTCAGAACCCCTCACTGGCTGCAGTGTTCTTCCTCTCTGTACAGCTGCCTCTGCTGAGTGAGGGATGCTGCATTTACTAGTATACTTGGTTCTCTTGGTTTTTTGGGTTTTTTTGAGATAGAGTCTCACTTTGTTGCCGAGGCTAGAGTACTCATCATGACTCACTGCAACCTCCAGCTCCTGGGCTTAAGTGATCCTTCTGCCTCAGCCTCCCAAGTAACTAGGACTATAGGCATGCGCCATCATGCCCAGCTAATTTTTCTATTTGTTTGTAGCGACAGGGTCTCAAACTCCTGACCTCAAGTGATCTTCCTGCCTCAGCCTCCCAGAATGCTAAGATTACAGGCATGAGCCAGTGCTCCTGGCTAGTTCTGACTTTTTTGAGTGAAAAACTCTTAGGAAAAAGTTAATTGGGGAACTAACATTGTAAAATATTCATCCTCACTAATTGGGAAGGCATGCAAATTTTTTAAAACCATTAGGCCCCCCCTCAGCTTTGTAGTGTGAGCCACTGAAGAGGAGCTTAGAATCTAGTTTAAACAACTCTGTAGGCGACTGTCCTGAAAAGGTTGAGAAACAGTGGCCTATTTGTAGGTTACCATCTACAGTGCTGCTTCTCACAGTTTAGTGGGCATCTGAGTCACCTGGCGATTTCGTTAAAATGCAGAGTCTGATTCAGTAGGTGGGGTGAGGCCTGAGAATCTGCTTTCCTTATAAGACTCCAAGTCATACCGCTGTATACTTTGAGTAGCAGGATCTTCTAGAACAATAGTTTTCATCCTGACTGAATACCTGGAGAGTTTTTAAGCTTCTGATTGAATATTCTGGGGTGGAGCCTGGGCATTGGTAGTTATTTAATCGTCTCACTTGATTTTAATGAGTAGACTGAATTTGTGAGCCATTGATCTGTAAAGAGGTTTTTACTTCATTGACTTCACCTGCAGAAGGGGAGCCTTATTCATTCAAGCAGTCAAGTAAGAAAATATTTCAAGCACTTCAAAAGCCAAGTATGGCCGGGCGCGGTGGCTCACGCCTGTAATCCTAACACTCTGGGAGGCCGAGGCGGGCGGATTGCTCGAGGTCAGGAGTTCGAAACCACCCTGAGTGAGACCCCGTCTCTACTAAAAATAGAAAGAAATTAATTGACCAACTAAAAATATATATACAAAAAATTAGCTGGGCGTGGTGGCTCATGCCTGTAGTCCCAGCTACTTGGGAGGCTGAGGCAGGAGGATTGCTTGAGCCCAGGAGTTTGAGGTTGCTGTGAGCTAGGCTGACGCCATGGCACTCACTCTAGCCTGGGCAACAAAGTGAGACTCTGTCTCAAAAAAAAAAAAAAAAAAGCCAAGTATTCTTCATAGTTTTGATGGTTTGAGGCATCTTAGCATTGACCAGTATTACTAAACCTGGTTTTACATCACAGCCTTGTGGGAAGTTTTTATTTCTTAACTACCTTTAAGGATTTTTTTTTAAATTAAAACTTTCAAGCAGTATAAAAGTGGATGTGATGAATTCCCTTTTACCCATTGCCCAGACTGAGCAATTATTAACTCATGGGTAATCGTGTTTTATTTATTTATTTTTTATTTTTATTTTTATTTTTTTTTCAAGTCAGCGTCTCACTCTGTTGCCTGGACTAGAGTGCCCTGACATCAGCCTAGCTCACAGCAACCTCTAACTCTGGGCTCAAGCAGTCCTCCTGCCTCAGCCTCCCGAGTAGCTGGGACTATAAACATGCGCCACTATGCTCCGCTAATTTTTTCTATATATTTTTAGTTGGCCAATTAACTTCTTTCTATTTATAGTAGAGACAGGGTCTCACTCTTGCTCAAGCTGGTTTTGAACTCCTGACCTTGAACAATCCACCCGCCTCTGCCTCCCAAAGTGCTAGGATTACAGGCGTGAGCCACCGCCCGGCCAGTTGATAGGTTTCTTAAATTGCTTAATCCATAGATTCTTATGCCATCATATCTTTCTTAAAATTTGTTGAAGAAACTAGGCCATTTATCTGATAGTTTCCCATGGCCTAGATTTTTTTTTTTTTTTTTTTTAGAGATAGGGTCTCGCTCTGTCACCCAGGCCAGAGTGCAGTGGCTCAATCATAGCTCACTGCAACCTCAAATTCCCAGGCTCAAGTGATCCTCCTGCTTCAGCCTCCCAAAGTGCCAGGATTACAAGAGAGAGCTGCTGTACCTGGCCCACAGTCTGGATTTTGATGATCACAGCCCGATGGTGATATTTAATATGTTGCTCCATCTTCAATGAATTGATTAGGTCTAACAGGTTGACCACATTTGAGTTCTGATCCCTAACTGTGAAAATCCATCTTTCCCATGACCTAATACTTAACAGATTTATGTCAAACATACAGCATGTATACAAAACCATCTGATTATTTTTTGTTGTAATTTAACACCATAAGTACCTATTTCTCATGAGGCTTTATTTCGACATCTTTGAAGGAAACATGTTTGCAGATTCACAGTAACTGAATTTGGGCAGGTTTCTTGTTAATAGAAACCTACATCTGCTAGCTAAAAGAAGAGATGATGTTCCCATATATCTTTAATCTCTACAGCTCATAAAACCTAACTCTGCCATGTCCTGCTACTTAACGGGTTTGTCCTTTTTTTTTTTTTTTGGTGGGTTTGTTCTTTTTAGAGACAAAATTTTCTTCTGTAAAGTCATACTGCTTGGGTTTAGGTCCTAGCTCCACTATATGTTTACTAGTTGTATAAACCGGGAAGGGTCTTAGCAGTGTTGTCTTAGTTTCTTTATCAGTAAAATGAAAATAATAATAGTGTATGTATACCTCATAAGATCGTTAGGATTAAATGAATAATTCATGTTAAGTAATTAGGACAATAACTGGCACATAGTAGCACTTAAATGTTATTTTCAGAGCACTTGATAAAATGTTTGGGCAGCAATCATAATTTTTATGATTTTTATATTAGTTTAACTGAAAGCAACACAGGTGCTTGTATGATTACTATATGATAAGAACAATCACTCCAAATTTTGGATTTCATATGCTTTTAGATATCATATTTTCTAATCCCCTCATTTTATGGAAGAGGAAACAGACCCAGAAAGGTAGAAAAACTTGCCTAGGGTTGTGCAGAATCAGAGACAGGGCCTGGATTTGAACTCAGATTCCCAAGTGCTTTGGCCAGAGTACTTTACACCAAACTGAGAGCAGCAGTTCATCTGAGCTGGGTCTTCTTAACAGGGAAATATGGTTCTTGTCATGACACTCTGCTTAGTTTCCTTGTGTTCATTGAACTTGAGCCTTTACATTTTGTGAATTAAGTGTAGTACTAAAACTGGATGACATCTCTTTCTTCTAGGTTGCCCGCATACTTTGTTGTCCCCACCCCTCTTGCCGAAGAGGACGTGCAGTGCTTTCAGGGTCGCGGCATACCAGTAAGTGCATCTGGAAACCCTAGGAGGCATGGCTTCCTCATTGGCCCCTCCCGACAGAGTGATTCTGCTTGAAGCCCTTGGCTTTGGTACTGAAGAGTTTGTACTCTGTCCAAGAGTGATCCAAAAATATCTTAGGGACTCCCTAGAGGAGTCTCTTGGACATGATTGGAACAGAGTTCTAAAGTTTTCACTAATGTTCTTGAGTTTTTAGCAGAGATATTTAAAAGGCTTTAAGAGGATCATAGATCTGTCGAGGGTTGAAAGAAAACCTAGTTTGACACCTAAACCATTTTAAACCTGAGCTGAACCACTCTAATGGTAGTAGGATTTAAGATTCTTTTTGTCAGACAACTGAAATATGATTCAGACAACTGACTTGTTTGGAAAAGCAAAAAATAAATAAATAAAATACAAAATAAAAAATAAAAAGATTCTTTTTGGCCCACACTGTTAATCTTTGTATGGGCATGGTTATGTTTTCTCCCAGAGACAACATGGAGTGCTTCTTAGTTTTCAAGAATAGAATGGAATGGGAGTTGTATTTAATGTGTCACTGATCAAAGAAAGCAAGACTGTGGCAGTTACTCCGGTTTCTAATTGGTGGTTGGGAATTGCCAAGCCTGCAGGGTATTTAGTAAGGAATGAAAATTACAAATAAATACTGTGCTATGCACATGGCTGGTTCACCAAAAGGGCCATTCCCATTTGGGTGAAGGGGTGGTTAAACAGGGGTCACATGCCCAGAAGCCCATGGCAGCAAGGTATAAGTAATGAGTGTGACCCTCGCAGTGAACCAGAGGCCCTCTGCCTGGTCTGGGGGACAGCTCTTCAGCACTAGCTAGTATGTGCCATGTGTGAATATGGGCCAGGTGTAGTCAGGTGTCCCGATTTTTCAGGAGAAGCTGGAGATACAGATCTTTATATGCGTTTTCCTGATTTCTAAATATATGCACCTGATTCAGTTGTTTAAAAAACCTGCTTTTGGGCTGGAGTTGGCTCATGTTCCATCAATTCGCAACCTTTGATTTAGAGTAGCAGTTCTCAGGAGTGTATATTCAGGGCAACTTGAGTCTGTGCTCCTGGGAATAAAAATATATGTAAAAATAGAGTAGCAGTTCTCAAACTTTTTGGTCTCAGGACTCTTTATACTCTAAAAAATTATTAAGTATCTCAAAGCATTTTTGTTTCTGTGGGTTGCTATTTGCCTTATTAAAAATTCAAGTTGAAAATTTTTAAAATATTTATTTAAGTAATAAACTCATTACATGTTAGCAAAAATAACATATTTCTATGAAAAATAACTATATTTTCCAAAAAAATAAAAGAATAGCATTGTTTTACCTTTTTGAAAATAGGAGACAGGTGGATTCTGCTTCTTTTATTCAGAAGTGGTATGTTGAGGTTTGGTTGAAGCATATCAAGAAAATCCAATTTTCACAGAGTTGTCTATATGGGGAAAAAAGGAATATTTAATAGGCTTTTTAGACTGAAAGGGTATTGGGACCTCCCAAAAGAGTGTATACTGTACTTTAAAACTGGTTGCTTTAGAGGAATGAAAATGAGGGTCACCATTCTTTATCCTTTTATAGAAGAATCCAGAATAGAGGGTATGCTCTGTGGAAGGAAACAAAGATGAACTATCCACACATGTGGGACTAGACTGCTTCTCCATCTCTGCAGTGTATGAAATTTAGATACAATGCATTCTAGCCAGGCATGGGGGCTGAGAAATAGAAAATGTTCTGATAAGACCTAAGTGAGTTATTAGCCGGGCATGGTGGCATATGCCTATAGTCTGAGCTACTCGAGACACTGAGGCAGGAAGATCTCTTGAGGCCAGGAGTTTGAGGTTACTGTAAGCTAGGCTGGTGCCACAGCACTCTAGCCTGGGCAACAGAACAAGACCCTGTCTCAAAAAAAAAAAAGACCTCAGTGAGGGGTCTGCAGCATAACTTTGATAGAAATTGTGGAAAGGTGTTCTCACTTCATTACATTTGTCTTAATTATATGTCTGAAAGTTATTGGTGGAGTTTGTATAAATCAACAGTGGAAAAATATTACACAAAATAGAATTTACACAGATAACACAGAGCTCTCACTATCTCTCTCCCTCTCTTTTTTTAATGCAAAATTTTCATTTGACTTGACTATTAAGATCACCAGAAATGATCATAAGCAAATTAAAAGACAATTTATTTTGTATTTGGAATTGGTGAAATTACATATCTTAACCTAGAAAACCCGACAACCCTTTCAAATGTTCCTTTGATATTATCAGTATTGCAGACTTATACTGTTATAACCTCTTATTTTTTGTTTAAGTCAGGAATTCTCAGCCTAGGCATGAGCGACATATGGGCCAGATAATTCTTTCTTGTGGAAGCGTCATTGTAGAATATTTAACACCATTCCTGCCAGTAACATCTTCTGAGATGCCAGTAGCACCCTCCAAGTTGTGATAACCAAAAAATATATCCAGACATTGCTAGATGTCTCCTAGGGGGCAAAAACAGGTTGAGAGCCCCTGCCTTAAGGTGGTCTAGATTGTTGTTTCTTATTTAGCATATGTCTCATCAGACTCCTAAGAAGACTTAAAGAAAATGTGACAACTAAGTTACATGAGTGACCATAAGACCCTCTCTGGCCACATCCTTACCTTATTCCTCCTCCTTTCTCTCTTTCCTATTGAATCTACTCATATTTATACTTTGTTTCTCCATACTTTTTTGTTATTAAGCAGATTAGAAAATCAAGCTGTCTCTTACTACACCAGATTATTAAGACGTTTGCCAGAATGTAAAACATGTCATTTATCTTACTAATCTTTTTGTGTATGGGAAATGTTATTTATATTAACATGCAATTGGTTATTTTAAAATGAATTAATATTTCTAAAATTTCTCAGTTTTAGTTTCTAATGTGATAAATATCAATAGCTATAACTATCACAGTTCCTATGCTGTAGGAGCATAGGGGAGTGTCAGAAGCTAACATTGACGAGATAGCTTGGGGCTAGATTAAGGAGCGTCTTCGAATTTTTAAAAATTGTGGTAAAATACATATAACATAAAATTTCCCATTAGTAACATTTACTATATTTCCAATGTTGTGTAACTATTACTGTGATCTGTTCCAGAACATTTCCATATTTTTTTAGTTTTTTTTTTTGAGACTGAGTCTCACTCTGTTGTCTAGGCTAGAGTGCCATGGCTTCAGCCTAGCTCACAGCAACCTCAAACTCCTGGACTCAAGCAATCCTCCTGCCTCAGCCTCCCAAGTAGCTGGGACTACAGCATGTGCCACCATGCCCAGCTAATTTTTTCTATATATTTTTAGTTGTCCAGTTAATTTCTTTCTATTTTTATTAGAGACAGGGTCTCGCTCTTGCTCAGGCTGGTTGGTCTCAAACTCCTGAGCTCAAACGATCCACCCGCCTTGGCCTCCCAGAGTGCTAGGATTTACAGGAGTGAGCTACCAAGCCTGGCCATGCTTAACGCTTAGTGACGAACTTTCCTCTGCTTCATTGGGATCTGGGACAGCGACAAGAACTCCCTCAGCTTCCTTCTTCTTGGCCTCCTGTTGTTTCTCTCTGTGCTCCTGTTTCCTTCACACGGAATCTGACCCTCTATCTGCGTTTTGATTACTTTGTCTGGATCCCAGTTCTGTTCGCCTTCCCTCTTCCATGGTTATCTTTCTGAAGTATATTCTACCCTTCTTGAAGACATCCTTAAGTCTTCCTAACCTGAAGCAGCTCTTCTTTAACAGTCAAGCTACTATCTTATTTGCCTGCTCTATAATGCCAAACATAATTAAAGAATGTGTACTTATTCTCTCTACTCTCTTTTTTTTTTTTTTTTTTTTTGAGAAAGGGTCTCACTCTGACACTCGGGCTGGCGTGCAGTGGCATCATCATAGCTCACTGCAACCTCAAACTCCTGACCTTAAGCGGTCCTCCCACCTCAGCCCCCCAAAGTGCTGGGATTACAGACGTGAGCCAGTGCCTGACCTTTACTCATTTCATTTTGCAGCACGACTTCTACTCCGCTCACTCTCTGACATTTTCCTCACAGAAGTCTTTGAGCTGTGCACAGCCCCAGTTCTCTATAAGATCACTGCAGTTTTTGACACTGATTACCTCTTTCCTTTTTTGTCTGTTAACTTCCTGTCCTGCCTTGGGAAACACTATACTCTCACCTTCTCGCTTGATTCCTTTCCTTCTTACTTACACTACTTTCTAGCCTCTGGTTGTAGATGTCCTTCTAAAGCTGTTTTTGACTCTATTGAGAGAGATACCTTAAAATGTACCAAATAATGAGTAATTCCCCCCCTTCGAAAATATTAAAATAAATAGGATTAACAAACTGTGATTCTTGCATATTAAGTCATTCATACTAAGAACTATGTAGCCCTTTCCAAGAGAGAAATTGTACATATTGCAAGAATAGAAGACTTTTTGCTGTCTACAGCCATACCGCCCTGAACGTGCCTGATCTCATCTGATCTCAGAAGCTAAGCAGGGAGGGGCCTGGTTAGTACTTGGAAGGCAGAAGACTTTTTACTAAATTCCTAGGAGAAGTCTCTCTCTGACCAGGAATTCTGTTCATTTCTATTTACTGTTTCAGGTAGAGAATAGTAGGGGATTGGCCCTTTGTGCCTCAGATAAGATGAGACAGTTGTGATTGGGAATTATCATTACACATGCCCCAAATGGAAAACAAGTTATGTGGTTGAGTCCTACCACAGGAAGACTGTGGTCCTCCCAGGAGAGGAGAGAAAAAGCTTTAAGAACAATTAATTTCTTAGAACTCATCACCCAGTCGTGGCTAAGAGTATCTCCCCCTTTGTCTGAGTGAGCTGTACCAACTAGTGAGGCATAACTGCTTGGGCATTCAAAATACTGCCACCTTTGGCAGAGAGCTAAAAATTGTGTGGTAGTTTCTGCACATTGCTTAGCATGACATTGGAATAAGAGAACACCAAAGGGCCCTTTGGTTTCTCTGTATTCTAACACTTCTGCCTCATTATGAATCTTTAAGTATAGCTTGACCCCAAGAGGGGAGTTCTTAAAGTAATCTTATATTGCTCTGTCCTGGCTTTCTGGGTGGGCTGACTATCTTTTCCATTTCAGTATTCATCAGCTTCCATGTCCAGAGCTTCAGTCCTGCCTTCCTCTCTGATGTTCATAACCCTCATTTTAGGGGCCTCCTAAATATCTCCACATGGATGTCCTATTGGCACTAGATACCCAGTATACCCAATGCTAATTCCATCATCTTCCCCAGCAACCCCAAACTGGTTCCTCTTTGTGACTTTATAAGTGTAGTGCAGAATATCGCCTGGATCGTTGCTGAGTTGCTAACGCTGGATTGTTGCTAAGTCTTGGCTCAGGCTACTACTAGCACATCCAGCGGATGATTTACATTATTCATGACAAATGGCAAAAAGGTTCTCCCTCTGGGCAGCTGAATTACAAAAGGCATTTTTTCCCCAGGTTTACCTTTGAGCCCAGGCTGATGGCTTGATCAGCAGAGCAAGGGCTGGACCTTAGCCACTCTTGAACCCTTAGCCTGGCCTTCATGCAGGGCCCAAGTCCACAGCTATTCATTGCCCAAGCAGCCGTTCCCTCCCCTCCATTCTAGGCTCTGCCGGCAGATTACTTTGCCCCAAGGTCAGTTCCGGTCTACTTTTGTTCCTGCAAAACAAACAACTCCCACTGTGTTCAGAAAAAAATATGTTTAGATTTTTTTCTTTACCTGTCACCTAGGCAGAAAAAAGCCCAAATGCCTGCTTAGCCTGTCACTCATATGATGGTCATTCATGTGGTTTCTTTCTCCTTGCCCTTTTTTATTGGTCTTCTGTTGTAGACCATGTTCTACCTCCTAGGATATTTGTATGCTTATTTCCCTTTTGAGAGTTTAAGCTCTGAAGGTAGACACAGTATCTTGGTCATCTTTTTGCCTTCTCACAACCGAATGCAGTGCCTTGAATATACAAGTCTTATATTTACTGTATGTCAAATAGCCAACTTTCCATTCTTCCTAGTGTGAATTTTCTCTAATGATGGAAGCTGCCTCATTTTTGCCATCCAGGTAGAACAGGGCCTTTGGAGTAGACTGTTGCTACTTTCTGTACGACTAGGGGAAGTCCTTCAGTCTCTCTGAGCCTCAGTTCCTTGCTGCTAATGTGGATAATAATCATCTCTATTATAGGGAATGACCATAATAATGAAATGAATTCATGTAAAATGCCTGACTTGTAGTAAGCTGCACTCTAGTGATAGCTGCTATCATAAATCTAATAATAATGATGTTTATCATCACATAGGTTACCAGCACCAAAGCCATGTCCAAAGGTGTATGTTAGACCATAACATAGTCTGAGTCCAACTACTTAGACTTGTTTGATTTTTTTAAGACTCAGTTTTTTCTATTATATACTCTCTTGCTTAATAAAGTAGAATATGTCTAGCTGTTTCATATTGAAGTTATAAATTTCCCTGTACAAATCTAAATGCTAAGCTTACCTGGCCCCTGTTGGATTGTGTGTATTATGTCTGGAAAATCTTTATTCCACTCTGCAGATATGGTGTTGGTCCTGCCACAATGGAAGTGCCCTTTTGAAAATGTCAGCACTGCCCAAAGAACAGGATGATGGCATTTTACAAATCCAGAAGAGCTTCTTGGATGGGTCAGTACTAGTTCTACATGTTGTTCTTGTTTAGTTCTATTCTTTTTTTTCCAAGAAGCAGGGAACAGTTCTTAGTAGTTTTTCTGTTTACCTGCTGGTAGCTTAGTACTAGGGGAATACAACTTACAGTAGTTGTTTGTAATTACTTTGAAAGGAGTCAGTATAATGTAATCATTAAGAAGGTCAATTGCATCGTTTTCAGAGTTGCATGATAAAGTATTTGGGGGGAAGTGGTATGCTGTCTATAATGTTAATAATTGTCAAATCTAAGTGGCATATGGCATATGTCACTGTTCTATGCTATTTTCTGTGTGTTTGAAATTTTTCAAAATAAAAAAATTCAATAAAAAAAATCCAAAGTGGATGAATTAAAAACCAAAAAAAGTAATAGATTCTGGAGTTAAATTACTTTGGTCCAAATCATGGCTCTATCAGCTTAGTCATGTTAGACCAGGTAGTTCTACTCTGGGCACCTCCATTTCCACATCTGTTGGCAGGGAACAGCAGTCCTGCAGCAGTTACCTCATACGTGAGGGTTTGATGGGAGGATACCTGCACAACCCTTAACAGATTGTGGCACGTAGTAAGTGCTCAGGAAAAATAAGCTATTTTAAATTCGTGTTTGTTCTTCTAATCTTGTGTTCCTTTTTGATACCTAGAATTTACAAGACCATCCATAGACCACCCTATGAAATTGTTAAAACTGAAGACCTGTCAGGCAACTTCCTATCCCTGCAGGAAATCCAGACTGCATACTCTAAATTTAAACAGCTGTTTCTGATAGGTAAGAAGAATGCTGAGCAAAGACTTTCTGTCAAATGGGGAAAGACATGCCACGTGGATTGGATGAAAGTTGATGCCTTTTCCCTGGGCTCTTTATGGTAGTACACAGAGGCTCAGGGCAGCAGTGTCGTGGAGACAAGGGGCCAGCTGCCATCACCACGCCCCTCTGCATCTCTCTGTAGGCTTTCTCCGCCTGCTTCCATGTCCTGGCAGTGATCACACAGCCACCCTCCTCTTCTCCCCTTTCCCCAGCACACCAGTTGCCCAGTGGTGAGCATTTTTGGCTTCTCCCTTTAAAAGTTTTTGAACCTATATTCACTAGCTGGTAGTGATTTATAAAGTGAATGATCTCTTTGTTTTCCTTAGCAGACATTTTTTCCCAAAGTGAAAATACCTTAATTTTTTTCCTGATTGGGCATATACAGTTTCTAATAATGGGAAAATACTTTCAATTAATCAGCAGTGTACACAGTGGAAAAGGAAACATGCCCATCCCAGCTATCCCCATTTCCTTGCCTGGGCTCCGTACCAGTAACAGTCTAGAACTTGGCTCATATCTAATCATGCTGTCACCTGTTGATTCTCTCCATTTTTGAATGAGTCTTTACTCTCTGAGATTTGTCACACTTACAGGTAACTTTTTCTAACTTGGACTTAGGAATAGCAGGATGTCAACTATTTCTGCCGAATGCATGTTACTCTCTTTGTTGAATTATAGGATGAACCAGGGCTTTGTTTACATAGTGTAGGCATTTCTTTTTTCAGCAATAAAGATCTCTTTTTGACTGTCATACCCTTCTAGGGGCCAACACAGTTCAAAAAGCGTTTTAGCTGAAGTATTGAAAAGCCCTTTGCTTGAAATGGAGTCTCAGGCCTACATTCTATAGCTCGAGTCTAGGACTGTTGATCCCCACAGCTCAGTTGAGTAGCACAGGTTTTTTTGCAACAGGTTTGTCAGCGAACAATGACCTGACATCTTAATTCTTTTTTCCTTTTTCAGATAACAGTACTGAATTTTGGGACACAGATATAAAATGGTTTTCTCTGTTGGAAAGTAGCAGCTGGCTTGACATAATCAGGTATTTCAAGCCATTATTTTGCTCATGAATTCTACAGTTGTCTAATTCAAAGTAGTAAAGCAAATTGACAATTTAACAGTTTGATATTTCACAATTAAATATTCTTAAATAACATGTTCTATTCAGGGCCCAGCTAGATTTTACATTTGTGACTTATTTCTGTGCACATTTGATAGGAATTTACAAACATGCTGCCTTCTTAAAGGAGATATACTCTATAGATGGAAAAGGGCTTTGGCAACCCAAAATTATAATTGAGGCAGCAGTGCTGGCCTCCAGGGAGGAAACTCAGGGTAAGAATGGGAGAGATAATGACTCTTCCCAAAATTCCTTTTTGAATTTTGTGTCTTACACATGCATTACCTGTTTAAATGCTTTTTAAACTTTATCATGATTAATGTCCGTTAGTCATGTTTGGTTTAGTTAGGTTGACAGTCCCAGAGAAGAGCATTATATTGCCTTTCCTACTTTATACATTGACTAGCTCCTTTCTGTTGCCATTAAATAGAGGATATGGCAAAGGAAGGTGTAAAACAGAATGATGATGGGGAAGAGAACAGCTCTACCTTAGGCTACATTTGAGGAAAGAGAGGAATGCTTCCTTCCTCCTCTCACACACACAGTTTCAGTTTTGCAGTGAGTACCGTGGAAAGGAGCCTCTGCCCTCTACTCACTTAACTATGCTTTGAGGATCCTGTTATGTACCCCATAATTTGAATATATAATGGAAAACAGTGAGAAATTTTATAAAAGAAAGACATCACAGGTCGGGCGGGGAAGAGTGAGCATCCCTAGCCAGGTAAAGTGCCAGGGTGTGGGGAGGGAGGGTTGCTGGGGGCAGAGGGGGCCCCACTGCAAGCAGAGGGCAGCATATGTGAAGGACCCTGAGTATAAGCTGGGATGTCGAAGCTGCACGTGGTGGCAGCAGGCTCAAAGGGAATAACGTGTAGAGAGAGGGAGACACAAAGGGTTTCTAAGCATATTAGATCTTTTCAGCCACACTGATACATTCATCAAGTCACCTTGAATAAAACAGTGGAGACATGTCTCACATTCTGCAGCTAGGGGTATTGGTAGGTCTTACTAGGATTCACCAGCAGACTTGGGTCTGAATTTTCAATGAGAAGGTCTAGTGTAGAAATTACCTAGCAGCATTTTAACATCAATTTTGGGATTCCCTTCTGAGAATGTTCAGTTTCTAATAGGTAGATGAGTGTCTCCCAGTATCTGAATAGTATAAACAGTAATTAGTTTCTTTTCTGGAGGATTTTAGCATGAAAAAATAAATGAAAGGAAAAACTGAAGATTAATTCAGGCTATCTCTAAACTACTTGTTTGTTACCAAGCTGAAGAACTAATGCCCCTTTTTCTTATCTTTTTCCTATTCAGACGGTGCCTGAAAAAAGCAATAGAGATTACGGAATGCATGGAAGCACAAAACATGAACGTTCTTCTTTTAGGTAATATATTTAAAGCACAAAGGATTATTTCTATCTTCCTTCACTTAAGATTTAATTTTTGTACATGTAGCTTTATGTATTTGGAATTATCTTATAAAAGGAGTTAGCTAGCGTAGAAATCCTTCCCATTCTTTTCTCCCTAACCTTGGAATCCTTTGCCTTGGATTTTAGCATTACAGTTTAAAATAAAATTCTTTCACTTGGAACTTGGCAGACCTATTCACAGCCCAAGAAGGAATTGTTTGGTGTCTTTACTAAAGCTCACATTTCTTAATGTTTTGGATTTTTGTTTTATATTAAGTCAGCTTGGTTAAAGTTAAAAATCTTATGATAATCCTTTATATAACGAGAACATGGATGATTTAATTGTTATTTTTATATCTTTGTGTTTGGCAACTTTTTACAGTTACCATGGAAACTTGGTGGGCCATGATTTCCTTTTCCTCAGTGGGCTTAACTTGCTGTGCATGACACATTCAGAATGTGCAAAAGCAAGTGTAAACCACCATGCAAAAAAGATTGGTGCTATTACTGGTTAGATAGGAGCTAAAATCTACCTGCTTGTTTATATAACCCCACACTACACATTAAGTAGATTATCTCATGCTTATACCCCCCAAGCTTTTCTCATGTCTCCGATGTTCTCCGTAACTGTTTGGCCTTAGGTCCTAAGGGCAGACTGGAAAATGTGTATTCCTGTGGCTTTCTTGATCTGATGCTGGCTTGCTGACTTAGATTTGAATACATGTATTGAGCACCTGCCACATGCAGAGCTCTGTACTTGTGCCTTCTAGAAGTTTACAGCCTAATGGGAGAGTTGTCTTCAACATGTTATTGAAAAAGACCTAACCAAAAATGACAGAACAGAGCATTATCTAAGTACTAAGAAACTGGTGAAAAGGAGGAGAGACAGAGATTGGACTTCTGAGAGACAGAGGGACCCAGAGCCGGACCTCACTGATCACAGAGTTGCTTACAATGAAAACTGAGTCTTCGACTCATGGAACCGAGGTGTCCCTCACTCCTAGGTGAACTGCTGAGTTGTTTGTACTCTAAAATCTCATTTTCTAGCCACTCTTCCCATCACCCACAGGTATACTATTTATACCCTTCAGATAAAAGGAGGAAGACTCCCTTAAAAACGAAACTTGTTTTGAAAACTGATAGCACTGGAAGACAAAAATCTGTTTCTTTTAAATCCGTGTCTTCCATAATTGAGGTCTCTTCCCTGGAATAGACAGGTGTAAGCCTGAACCTGTAGTGCTTCATGATTCCAGCGGTCAGGATGAAAGAGCACAGTATGAAACCTCCCTAGTTATAATTCATTCCCAAGTTTCTCTGACCCCAGTAATGCTAGTACTATGGACGTTTTTAAAAGGCAATTTGAGTTGCACTTATATTGTATAGAAGAAACCATGGAGACATAAACCCTGGCTTTTAGGATCTTAAAACTAAGACAAATCGCATAGATATAGATGTATATTTTTATTTGCCCTAAGTCATGAACATTAAATAAGTATGCGAATAGACTTTTCATCATATGGGTTTTGGAAAGTGCATTTCAGGTGGGCATGTGGAAGTAGACCAAGGAGAATTTCTCTCCTAGGCTAAGCAAGGAGAAGCAGGCACCTCAGTGCTCCTTAAACATAAAAGGAAAGAGCCTTGGGCTGAAAATAAAGATCATTTTGGTATAGTCCAGAAATATTAAACTTTCTCCAAAGCAGAGCGAGTGAGGACTTAGGAGTGGAGGAAAGGAGCTCTGAGATGACCCAAGATGCGGCCAAGTTGTGGAACAGTGAGTTCAGTGACTGGGGTGTCGACACTCCAGGAGGGAAGGGCTTTAGACTTAAGTCTGCAGAGCCCAGCAGGTCATCATTATATGGGTGATTTAGCTGTCATTGTGTGGCACACCTCGATGCCCATGTGCTGAAAGTGGATTTGCAATGCTGCGTTTATTCATTCAGTAAACAAATCCATGTTTAGTTACCAGTATATGCCAGAACCTGTACTAGATAGGCTAGAAGCAAATTGTCTTTCAGTCTGAAAACATTACCCTGTTTTTCTTTTTTTTGAGACAGAGTCTCACTTTATTGCCCAGGCTAGAGTGAGTGCCGTGGCGTCAACCCAGCTCACAGCAACCTCAAACTCCTGGGCTCAAGCAATCCTGCTGCCTCAGCCTCCCAAGTAGCTGGGACTACAGGCATGTGCCACCATGCCCGGCTAATTTTTTCTCTATATATTAGTTGGCCAATTAATTTCTTTCTATTTATAGTAGAGATGGGGTCTCGCTCTTGCTCAGGCTGGTCTCGAACTCCTGAGCTCAAACGATCCGCCCACCTCGGCCTCCCAGAGAGCTAGGATTACAGACTTGAGCCACTGCGCCCGGCCTTTTTTTTTTTTTTTTTTTTTNTGTTGCCCAGGCTAGAGTGAGTGCCATGGTGTCAGCCTAGCTCACAGCAACCTCAAACTCCTGGGCTCAAGCAATCCTGCTGCCTCAGCCTCCCGAGTAGCTGGGACTACAGGCATGCACCACCATGCCTGGCTAATTTCTATATATATTAGTTGACCAATTAATTTCTTTCTATTTATAGTAGAGACGGGTCTTGCTCTTGCTCAGGCTGGTTTCAAACTCCTGACTTCAAGCAATCCACACTCCTCAGCCTCCCAGAGTGGTAGGATTACAGGCATGAGCCACCACGCCCAGCCTACCCTGTTTTTCATTGGCTCTTGCCTTCAAGGAATAAGAGCCTGACCATTAATAGCAGACCTTGGTGTTATGAACCCTACTTTTAACTGTGCAAGTGAGAGTACTCTGCAGCTTTTTAACATTTTGCCCTCCTTCCTTTTGCTCTGCTGCTTGGCCCCTGCTAGAGGAGAATGCATCCGACCTCTGCTGCCTCATTTCCTCTCTGGTGCAAGTGATGATGGACTCCCACTGCAGAACCAGGATTGGTTTCCAGAGCCTCGTCCAGAAGGAGTGGGTCATGGGTGGCCACTGTTTCTTGGATCGCTGCAACCACCTCCGCCAGAGTGACAAAGAGGAGGTGAGTTCCCACAGTCAGACTGTTTCCATCACTGGGAGAGCTGCTCAGCCTCTCGTTTAACACCTGTCTTCAGACGGAGCGCTGCTGCTTGCAGAGTGCATGCAGTACAGGTCTGTTAGAAAACACAAGGTCAGTTCATTGTGTGATGACTTTGGGTGCTTTAAAAAATACTGAAACCCTTCCTAGAGGACAAAGGATACTAACAAGTGTGAGTTCAAAGGCTTCTCTTCTAAATTGTGTACACCACGATGTATTTATACATATATATGTCATGGTGGAAGTAATACTGATTTATAAAACTTAAATATAAAGTAACTCAGTGAGAGGGACTTCTACAATTTCTACTAAGTTAGCCTTTGCAATAAATGGATCTTCAGGATACAGGTTTCCTGTGAAAAATATAGATTGAGCATCCCTTATCTGAAATGGGACCAATGGTGTTTCAGATTTTGGATGTTTTTTGGATTTTCAAATGTTTGCATTATATTACCAATTAAGTATCCCTAATCCAAAATTCCAAAATTTGAAATGATCCAGTGAGCATTTCCTTTGAGTGTTATGTCGGCACTCAAAAAGTTTCGGATTCTGGAGCATTTCAGATTTGGGGATTTTAAATTAGGGACACTCAATGTGTACATAATAACATGAAGTAAATTTTCCTTGGGCATAAACCTTTCCAAAATGAAGCATAGGGTTATGTTAATGCCAGCCCTCACCAGAGCCTTAGCAGTAATATATGTGGCTGTGCCCCTGACACTTCTGCTTCTCTGTGGATGAATCACTTCAGGCCTCGGCCTCTGAGTTCAGGCACAGGAGGGTTAGCATTTTAGTTCACTTACAGAAAATAAGCCCCCCCCCCCCCAAATTGTAGTGTGCTTGTCTAGGTGGCAGCTGTATAAACTCCTTTGGTTACCTTATTGATGATTGGTGGAAGGAAAAATGAAAACAAACTTTCTCAATTAAATCACAGAGCAATTAAATGCAGAGCTGACATGCGCTGTTAGCATGACTCATGATTTTTCTTCTTCTCGGTAATCAGCATGTCTGTCTGAGGTTCAGAAGGCTTGACACAGCATGCTGCAGGAATGAGAGCCATGGCTCCTGCCCTTAACAGCGTGGCAGGTTCCTGGGGTAACCCAGGCCTTTCACTCAGCCAGGTGGCTTCTTTCAGGCCTGGCCTGTACTCATCGGTGTCGCATTGAGCTGGATAGAAATCACCATCCTTCTGTCTTAGTAGTGACTTTGAGGAACTAATTTGAAAGGTTGATGGGATTCACATTAGGTGATAGGCAGAGCTGACACTGTGTGAAGAGGAATGTGTGTGTTTATCTTGAGAAGAGGGGGACTGATAGGCACCATATCTAATGGGAAAGAGTCCAAGAGAAAACCCATCTGCTGTTGACCCAGCCCTTGAAGAAGTCACTCATATTTTCTGAGCTCATTTCCTTTACTATACAATGAGGTCTAAATATTTGCCACTCTGTTTAAAGATATTGTACATAAAATGAGGTATGAAATAAAGTTCTGTATAAATATTTCTTAGCATTTTGACATCAACATATTGGAGTTTTGAATGAAAACAGGCTGGCTAATTTGTGATATAATTGAAGCAGCACTGGACTTTGATTCAAGAGCTGGATTCCCCTTCACCTCTCTCTTATGAGCTCTGGGTGAGACTTTTGGGCCAGCCTCTTGTGATCTCTAATCTTCTGTTTCCTCTTCTATGTAGGGAGAGACTATAACTAGCTTCTCCACTCACCTGGCAGAGTCACTGGTGAATCAAGGAGGATAAGCACTTTGTAAATGATAACATACTGTAGAAATTACTGTCAAGAGCTCACCTCTGGGTAGCTAATAAATGACACTCATAGATTTAAAAAAAATATATTTGTGGGGCCGGGCATGGTGGCTCTTGCAATCCTAGTGCTCTGGGAGGCCGAGGAAGGAGGATCGCTTGAGGTAAGGAGTTTGAGACCAGCCTGAGCAAGACACCGTCTCTACTAAAAAAATAGAAAAACTTAGCTGGGCGGGGTGGTGTGCACCTATCCCAGCTTCTTGGGAGGCTGAGGCAGGAGGATCACCTGAGCCCAGGAGTTTGAGGTTGCTATGATCTATGATGATGCCACAGTACTCTAGCCATGGCAACAGAATGAAACTGTCTCTAAAAAAAAATAAATACATTTGTGAAAAAACTCATTTTTTTAGCCACTGCCTTCTTTCCCATCACTTTGTCTTCTGGGCCCTCCTTGCAGGAGGGGGAGAGAGGGAGGCTTCTAAATTTGAGCTCAGTCTCCACGACTGGTCCCTGACCATAGTTGTGTGGGCAAGCAAGGAGATAGAAGTATTTTCCCCCATAATTTTTTATTGACAAAATTGAAAATAACAATCATAATTGAGTACAATTTTTTGTAATATAGTGCTACTAATGAGAAGACTGGAATTCTTTTGAGGGGAGATAACATTTTACTTATTTGGGGTTCTAAGTTATGTTCCCTGTTATCAAAATCAGTTGCAAATGCTCATCTATTAATACTGATCCATAATGAAATTTTTACGTATTTCATCTTTGAAATGTCTTTGACACAGATAGGTATTTTCAAATACTGACATTAATCTCTAAGTACATGATTTCAATTGAGCAAGTTTATCGCTTGGAATAGGATGGATATACTATGTTTCCCAGAGAATATAGTGCTCAGAGGTGGTTACTCCACAGCTTAGAGATGGCTGCCCCTGGGCTTGGGACAGCTCGCACTGGGCTGTGTGCCCACTGAGTAACATGTATCTTGTTTTCACATAGGTTCCTGTGTTCCTGCTTTTCTTAGATTGTGTCTGGCAGCTGGTACACCAGCATCCTCCAGCATTTGAATTCACAGAGACTTACCTGACTGTTTTGTCAGATAGCCTATACATTCCTATTTTTAGCACCTTCTTCTTCAATTCGCCTCATCAAAAAGATACTAACGTGGTAAGATCCCTCTTATGAACCTGTGTATTAAAGAAGCTCCGTCTCACAAGTAGGATGCAATAACATTGATGCTGGCCGGGCGTGGTGGCTCACGCCTGTAATCCTAGCTCTCTGGGAGGCCGAGGTGGGCGGATCGTTTGAGCTCAGGAGTTCGAGACCAGCCTGAGCAAGAGCGAGACCCCATCTCTACTATAAATAGAAAGAAATTAATTGGCCAACTAATATATATAGAAAAAATTAGCCGGGCATGGTGGCGCATGCCTGTAGTCCCAGCTACTTGGGAGGCTGAGGCAGCAGGATTGCTTGAGCCCAGGAGTTTGAGGTTGCTGTGAGCTAGGCTGACGCCACGGCACTCACTCTAGCCTGGGCAATAAAGTGAGACTCTGTCTCAAAAAAAAAAAAAAATAACATTGATGCTATAATTGATATTTGTTTACCACTGACTGTATGCCAGGCATTGTTCTAAGTACATTCTCGGTGTTATTAATCCTCATGGCACCGTGCGAGTCCACATCATTATTATCCCTGAGGAAGCTGAGGCACAGAGAGGACAAGTAACCCAACCTTGGTCATGGTAAATATTAGAGCTGGAAGCAAGTGGTAGAGCTGGGGGTTAAGCAAAATTAAAAGCTGTCCTTTTAGGCCGGACACGGTGGCTCATACCTGTAATCCTAGCACTCTGGGAGGCCGAGCCGGGCGGATTGTTTGAGCTCAGTAGTTCGAGACCAGCCTGAGCAAGAGTGAGACCCCGTCTCTACTAAAAATAGAAAGAAATTAATTGACCAACTAAAACTATATGGAAAAAATTAGCCAGGCATGGTGGCGCATGCCTGTAGTCCCAGCTACTCGGGAGGCCGAGGCAGAAGGATTGCTTGAGCCCAGGGGTCTGAGGTTGCTGTGAATTAGGCTGACGCCATGACACTCTAGCCTAGACAACTAAGTGAGACTGTGTCTCAATTAAAAAAAAAAAAAAAAGCTGTCCTTTTAAAAGCAGACCAGATGCCCTCTCTTCCATTTGCCTGATGCCTGGAGTTGCTCTGTGAAGGGAAGCTAGGCTTTTACTTTCCATCTTAAACCCCTTTAGTCCCTGTTGAGGCTGTGCCCCAGGGATCTCAGTGCTGCTGACCAGCATTCTGGCTCCAGGGCTCGCTGGAGCCTGCAGGATTACCAAATCCCACAGCGGAGGGAGAACGACAGAACCTAGGCTTCCGAGTCACACAGCTCCGGTTTCAGAGCCCAGCTCTGTGACTCACCAGCTTTGTGCCCTTGGGCAGTTCACTTCAGTTTTCTGAGCTTCAGTTTCTTCAAATGTAAAATTGGAAGAACAATAGTTATCTCACAAGATTATGGAAGTGCCCAGCACGGTAGCTGGCATATAGTCCACGGAAGGTAAGCGTCCTTCTTACCCTCCCCTTGTCTGAAAGCATTTAGTGAGTAACCACTGGTAGCCTCAGCCTTTAAAAATGAAGTATCCATGAATATTCATGCTCAGGGCAGGGCAGGAGTGCCCTTCCTGGTGCTCGTTTCTCAGAATTCAGTGTTTGCCTTCCTCAGCCCTCCCTAGAAGCCATCGTGACCTGTGCTTGTCTTGGCAGGGCAGGGAAAGCCAGGATACACAAAGCAAGCCTTTGAATCTGCTCTCCGTGTGGGACTGGTCTGTGCAGTTTGAACCCAAAGCCCAATCGTTGCTCAAAAACCCTCTTTACGTGGAAAAGCCAAAGCTGGACAAAGGCCAACGGAAAGGAGTGCGTTCCAAAGTAAGATGTCCACATGTCTAACCCCTTGCGTCTGCCCCACGTCCCATGTGTATAAGGACAAAATTTACATGTGGATTCTGTCTGCCGGTGTGTGATTTACCCTTTGAGACAGTCTGCAGACTCAAGATTTGTGACAGGCAAATTGTCAGGGCCCATGAGAATCCTTTGCTTTCAGCAAATCGGCCTTTGCTCTAATGAGACATGGCCATTTGCTGACTGTCACTAAGGGTGCTGCTGCTGTAGTCGAGCTGCATGGGGTTGTGCGTCTCACCCCTACCTGTGTGTGGTTAGTAGAGTACAAGGAACATTGATCGTATGGGTTTTTCTCAGCAGATACCAGTAAGGCTTTTTTCATGGGCTGTACCTATAAACCAGGGGTTGGGTTCTGTTAAGGGCTGTACAGTCTCTGTCGCAACCACTCCACCCTGCTGTTGTAGCACAGCAGCAGCCCTAGACGATAAGTGAACAGATGGGCATGACTGCATTCCAGTATTTACGAAAATAGGTGCCAGGGCAGAGTTAGCCCAAGGGCTGCCAGTTTGCTGACCTATGCTATGAACCAAAATGTCAAAGATTTGTTTTTCCCTTCAGATGTTTGTCCCTGATTTTACTAGTTGTTAAACCCCAAAGTTCTCTAACCGAGAGGTTATTTAAATGCTATTTCCTAGCTTTGTCTCTAGGCCCGGGATTTCTCCCCCACAAACGGGAAAGCAGTGATAGCAAACCCACGTCAGTGTGTATCACGCCTTCTCTCTCCCATCCTGAGCCCACCTGCTGGTCTTCAGGGGCTGCAGGGAGCCTGGCCAGTTTTGGTGTGGGAGTTGATTCCATTCTAAAGAGGATTAGGTGAGCCAAAGCCAGAAGTCAGAGATGATATTAGCTCCATAATGACTTAGAATTGCCACTCTGCCCTTTTAGGGGTCCTCTGGCCCAGGGTGGATATTTCCCCTTTCTGGTTCACCTTATTTCTGCCAGTTTGACCAGAATTGCCCTGAGCCCTGGAGCAATTTGGCCAGAGATCAGTTTTTCTTCAGAGTGTTGTGCCCCCTGGTGGCCGTATGCACATCCTCATGGGAGCTGGTTAGGGTCACAGAACTGCACGCCAGAGTTGCAGGGGACCTCAGAGACAGCGAGGCCCACTCCGTACTTTACAGGAGAGGAAACTAAGGCTCCCCCTTCTAAGAACAGATTTCATTTCTCTCTTCAGACATAGTTTTCTTAATTGTCCCTTCTCCTTGTAGATAGGGGCAGACAGCCTGGGCTCCAAGAGTAGGTTGGTGGGAGAGCTTTGAGCAGAAGGGTTAGAGAATTTCAGATTGTACTAGAACTGAATTGGAACTGGGGCACCGAGGCGCTTTGAAGCGTTTGGGTAAGAAGACCAGATTTCAGGCGAGGGCACCAGGTGGAGTGGACCAGTGGCCTGAAGGACGTGCTGTGGAACGAGGACAGCTGAGGCTGACCAGCATGCAGGGCTGCTCAGTGAATTGCCACGAGAGGGGCAGGGGTCCGCTGAGGTGTGCTGTCCCAACCTCTGCCGCAGGTTGGGAAGCCTGTGCTGCCCCCACCTCGGCCTGCTCCTTTCACTCAGGAGATTGAGAGAACTGGGCGTCCAGGACAAGGAGAGTTAAGTTAAGAGCCCAGGCTCTGGAGCCAGACTGTTTGAAAACAGCTTTGGCACTTGGTAGCCGGTGCCTTTGGCAGATTACTTAACCCCTGTGCCTTAGTTTCCTCATTTGTTAAATGGGGCAGTAATAGTGACTTTGAGAATTAGGGCCATCGATGCCCGTAAAGCAGTGAGCGCAGAACCTGGCAGGCGGTAAGCGCTTGGTGACAGTTAGGTTTCGTCTGCGTTCCTCGGCCACCTGCCCTGCCTTGCACGCCTTGTCCGCTGAGAAGAAGAGGGGCCGCCGACTCCTGGCCTTCATCTCTCCTCTTCTCGGATGGAGAGTCAGAAATCCTGGTCATCTCTGAGTTGTGGTCTTGTGAATGGCTTTGCTTTTTTTTTTTTTTTAATATTTTTGTTATGCCATATGCCATAATAAAATATTTTATTTATAATAAAAAAAGTTTTTTTTACAAGGAAGAACTACTGGGCAAAATAAGATAGTTACAGGGCTAGCCTGAAAGTAAGCGCTTTATCTGTTTTTTACTTTGAGTGAACATCTCAGGAGTGAAAGATTTGAGAATTAGCTTTTCCACACCTTTTTTTTTAACCTTCTCCTTTGGGCACTGGGGAACTCTTGTGACCTGACCACTTTACCCATCTTCACAATGCTTTCACAGTGCACCCCAAAATAACACTCTGCTTTGGCCTCAGAGAGAATTACCAAGGAGAAAAATGTAAATGCTCTCAAGCTTTCTACTCCGTGCAACTCCGTGCAACTCCGTGCAGGTTGTCAGACAAGAATGTCTGGCCAGCTTAGCTGGTTCCCCAAATTCCTTTGCTCCCACCTGCCTCTGTTTTCTTTGTCCAAAAGAATCTTTATGACTTAGGCTTAAACTCCCACTGGATGCCTGATAAGCTGCTAAGTTATTTCATCCACGTGATGGGATCTTCAGGCGGTCAGCCCTGCTTCCTTGCAAGTGTTCAGAATATCATAGAGGTTAACAGCCCTGAAGTTCTCAAAGAAGAAATATCTTGCTTCCTTTGAGACAATATCATGCTCCCTTTGAGGCATGTTCTGAATTCCCTAAATCATTAACCTGTCTTAAGTTAAACGGCTTTTTCAGTACTTGTGTCCTTTGGTACTCCCGTGATGGGGAGGAGGGCACCAAAGGCTCCCCTCTGCGTCGCCACATGCCTCTGCGCAGCTGCCACCCGCACCTGGTTCCCACGTGTTTCTGAAACAGCGTGGGAATAAACAAGAACTCCCTTCCTTTGCATGTGACAGCATTTTCATGCGTGTGCATTCACAGGGCCATCCCGATGGCTCTTGATACTTGTTGAAGCAGGATTATGCACTTTTTTTTAATGGTAACAACTGTAACTGTGGCTCTTATGTTAACCAGAGATTTTTATTTGTGTTTTCTCTCGAAGCATCAACGACAACTTTCTTTGCCACTCACCCAATCTAAGTCATCTCCCAAAAGAGGATTTTTCAGGGAAGAAACAGACCATTTAATTAAAAACCTTCTGGGCAAGAGAATTAGCAAACTTATTAATTCTTCTGACGAGCTGCAAGACAACTTTCGAGAGTTCTATGACAGCTGGCATAGCAGGCCCACTGACTACCATGGTTTGTTGTTGCCTCATATAGAGGGACCAGAAATCAGAGTCTGGGCCCAGCGCTACTTGCGTTGGATTCCAGAAGCCCAAATCCTAGGTGGTGGCACAGTGGCCACTATGAGCAAACTCTTGGAAATGATGGAGGAAGTCCAGAGCTTACAAGAGAAAATCGAGGAGAGGCACCACAGCCAGGAGGCCCCCCAGGCAGAGCCCCCCTGCCTGCTGAGGAACTCTGCCCGCCTGTCCTCTTTGTTTCCCTTTGCTTTGCTGCAGCGACATTCCTCCAAGCCTGTCTTGCCCACCAGTGGCTGGAAAGCTTTGGGAGATGAGGAAGATTTGGCCAAACGAGAAGATGAGTTTGTGGATCTAGGGGACGTGTGACCTATTTGCTGAATGATTGTGAAAGAGGAGTGTGGGAGATTGGGACACTTGATCCCTGGATTTGAGTCACGCTGCAGCTAATGCTGGGAGGGCCATTAGCCCAGCGCTCTGTTGGAGTAAACCTGGGCCTTCAGGAAAAGAGCTGGTTCTCATTATTTTTCATGGTTCTGAAAGACTATGCAATTAAAAGTATTATTAATTGAAAAGAATTACTACTTGACCCGTAATAGGACTATGGCTGTTTTCTGATGCCTAAGTATTATATAGAACCTGCACTGGCCAGTTTACAGATGGGAAGGGCTTCGCTAACATATTCCTGGACTTGATGCTTTCTTCAGATCTTTTCTGTGCCAAGATAAATTTACCCAGTCGCTGGGAATAGTAAGTTTCTCTGTAACTTATCTCAGTTGGGAGCAAGTTCAGCTTTATGTGCTATTTAAATGGCAAATTGAAAGATTCAAACAGAGGTATTAAGATATATAGCATTTACTTAAATCATAGCATTTTTCCTTTCTATGTGCTCTTACCTATGGAAAAGCTGGGAAATTCCACCAGTGTCGCCCATCCTGACATTTCAGATCATCCCTCCCTCCTTCGTAGGCTGTGTCACATTGCATGTGGGTGGCGAGCTAGCCAGTACCTGCCCTCTCTCCTCTGCTGACAGCTCCAGGTCTTCTTCTGCCTGCTCAGTACTGCGCACACTGTCCCTCCACTGTTCCTCGCACTCCCTGCCTTGGGGCGCATAGTCCCGGTATCTTGCTGCTAAACCAGTTGGTTAAACTGGGGAATCTCTTTGTTTGCCCAGAGGAGCTCCCATTCCTCTCAGTGTTGGGAATGAATTGCTTTGCCTTGTTCTAACCCCCTGCCCGAGGCTTTGGAGCACCTGTGACTGTGCTTCTCTGCAGCCCCTCAGCTCAGCCACTTCCTTGAGTTTTGTTACCATTACAGACTGATGGGCTTGGGTCACTTTTGAATGTGGGTCTCATAGGAAAGTAGTTAAACATAAATATCAGTAGTGATTATCATATAATACCTCAGTGATTTAAAAAGCCATAGAAGAAACTTGACTTGACCTGGTCACCTTCTTGGATCTGCTGTCTATATATATATATATATTTTTTTTTTTTCTTTTTTAATTGCAGAAAAGTATACTTTGTAAGGATCAGTTTTTTCATTCTCAATGGAACTCTGTCAAATCCCACAAAAGAAAGGGAAAGAAACCTCATGTTAGAATGTTTTAAATTGAATGTTTGCCTTTTATACACATTTGTTCTCCAGTATGGATCCCAATTTGAATGTTACATGTTTAGAAAAACTTTCAGTTGCTCAAGGCCAATTAGGAATTTTGAAACTATTGACAAAGAGGAGTTTCTAGGTTTGCACTGAATCAATCGTCTTTTATACGTACAAGTTGTTTTGCTGTACTCCCCGCTCCGACTCGAGCCGGGGTGGTCTGTTAAGATGGCAGAAGCTGAGGGGAGGGCAGGATTCACTCTCCTGGGGGCCAAACACATGCTCAGTCTTGGTTGCCTTAAGAGTTACCAGCAAGGTCAGTGTTAGGCTTGCGATAGGGATTTTTGAAATACACTAACTAGTTCCGTAGCTTACCTTCACATACCTTCCATGAGCCTTTTTAAGTTAGCACTAACCTCCACTTCTCTGCCCATTGCCTCCCAAACACACTATGGAGCTAAATATTTTTGTTACCATATTATAACCTGTTTAAAATGGTAGCCTCTTCAGTCTTAGAATTTTCATTCCAAAAATGCCCGGTGTGATGCTTTATACTCCACAAGTATGGTTTAAAGGCACAAGGTCATGGCCCTTGTCATAGCAGTTGAATGTGCATTGAAATATTTTTCTATGATTTTTTTTAAAAATTACAATAGAAAAATAAGTAAGCTGTTGTAACATGGTAAGGTCATGACAATTTTTGTATTTATATTTGAAATCAGATTTCTATAACTTGTATTTGTATACAGAATTCTCAGTGGGTTTATATATTGTAAAATTTTTATCCAAGATTGAGATGTGGATTATGCTTAATAGTAAAAGCTGAAATGAGACCATTTACTTTGTTTAAAATGCTGTAATGTGTAAGTTTGGAAATGTACATTAATTTACTGTATATAATATCATGAGTTTGTTTATACCTCCAAGTTTTTACACTGAAGATAAACTAGCTTTAATTAAATCCAAAACTTTTTTTTTTCTTTGTAAAGGAATAAGCTGTTGGGCTAAATCTGTATAAATGTGCTTTTTATTTTCTGAATGCACAATGAAAGTTTATACTTGTATCTCACTGCATCATATCTGATTGCAGACATTAAAGCACAATTTACAAGCAATGCTGTATTTGGTGTGGTTGATATAACAGATGAAGTAACCTTTTCATCCATTCAGGAAATGTTAAGCATGTGCTGACGACCAATCAGGGCCTAGGAGACAGAGCGAAGGGGAGTGGAGTTTGCATTCCCATGTATGTGGGAAGGGAGGGGAGCTCCTGTGTCTGGTTGGTTGGTTGGTGGTGGGGAACAAATAACCAAATATTTAAAATTTCAACTGGCAATAAAATGCTGAAGAAATTTAAAATAGAGTTGGAGGCCCTGTAGGGTGATTAAAAGAAAAGGGTTTTTAAAGCCCCTAAAATTAAATATTTCTGTCTCAGTGCTTTTATGGGGATTTGTAAAAGTAGAATTCTATTATTCTGGAATAAGAAGTGCTGGAAGAGATCTGAGTTCATTTAAACCATGCAAGATAGAAAAAGGATTTGTTTTTCCTTCCAGAGAGGATAAGTAGTAAGCCAACACAGAGCGATGGCTTATGAGAGGAGGATTTGTTGCTAATTAGTTTTAATTCTTATTAGATTGAGACATCTGACTCCCGTGTGTTCTGAGAAGTCCATCCCTTTGGCCTTTCCCACCTGCAGGGAGAGCTTCGCACCCTGTTGCTTGTGCCACCACCCTTTCCTGTCTGGCCATGCGTGCTCTCTGATGTCCAGAAAGTGGCCTGGAATTTAATAAGCTCTCATTGCTATGGTTTTTTTTCCAGATGTTTTAGTTCCTTGGTATTTGTATTAAATTCCCAAGTAGTAGCTATGACCTAGAGTTCAGCTTCTAGTCTTACTCTCCACATTTCTCTTGCTCTTGGACTTTGGTGGACTCTGCTGTCTCTCCCTCTTAATTTTGTTTGTTCCTTGGTGTCCAGGTGAGGGCAAGAGGGACTCACGGGGGTAGTCAAGAGTAGAACATTCTCCATCCCATGTAAAGAGGGTGGGGGTCAGCTTCTGTCGAGAGCTGGGGTCTGTGCCTTCATGTTACCTCCTGCTGTCTCTAAGAGGGAGTTGGTAGGAGAGGGGAGCTGACTGGACTGAAGCCTGTTTTCTGAGCCCTGCCTGTGCTTATGGTCAAAATTGCTTACCAGAAGAAAAGTCCTTGTGGTGTTCACATCTCTCTGTGTCTCTAGGCTATTTATAAAGCCGTCCCTAAGGCAGGACAGATTGGGGCTGAGCATCTGGGGTCCCCCTAACCCTTGCTGCAGGAACAGTATCTATAGTGATGCCTGCCTGGCCTTTTGTTCCCACCTTCCACATACACCTTTCCAATAGCCTCTCCAGCACACACACATACACACACACATACACACTGTATCACCCTGAAAAATAACTAGGATGGGGGTGGCAGAAGCAACCGTTTGTGCCATGGGTTCCAATATAAGCAGGAGCATGTCCAGTGCCTACAACGTGAGTATGTTGATAACCAGGCTACCTGTGGCTAATGTTAAATAAATGTTTTAAATATAATTTATATATTAAAGAGAAAAGTAATCTGTTCAAGTGGTGGTTTTGTCTATTTAAAGACAGATATCTCAGACTATTTTGTGGTTCAGGCTCAGGTTCTTTTCTTTTTGAATCCTACTATTACACTGTCTGCCTTTAGCAATTAAAAAATACGAAGTGGCCGGTTGCGGTGGCTCACGCCTGTAATCCTAACACTCTGGGAGGCCGAGGCGGGTGGATTGCTCAAGGTCGGGAGTTTAAAACCAGCCTGAGCAAGAGCAAGACCCCATCTCTACTAAAAATAGAAATTAATTGGCCAACTACAAATATATAGAAAAAATTAGCCAGGCATTGGTGGTGTGTGCCTGTAGTCTCAGCTACTCGGGAGGCTGAGGCAGAAGGATCGCTTGAACCCAGGAGTTTGAGGTTCCTGGGAGCTAGGCTGATGCCAAGGCACTCTAGCCCAGGCAACAGAGTGAGACTCTGTCTCAAAATAAAATAAAAAATATGAAGTTGTATCATCATATGGAAATATACACAGTAAGCTTTTTTGGGCTTGTTTTTTAAAAAGCTTTCCAGGTTGCTTGCCAGTTTTATAAAAGGTTGTAGGGCCCTTAATCTTTATGAAATTCTAAATGGAGTACTTTTCAAATTCTTGCAAGTTTGGGGCCTGTGAGTGCTTATTCATCCCCAGTGCAAACGCCTTGCCATTCCTGGGCAGGGAAAGAATGCAGATAGACCACATTTTATGCCTAGACTGACCCTGAGGGCCACTGCTTGGAATGCTACTGCAGTGGCCTCAAGGAGAGGATTGAAAACAGCCTATCCCCAAACTGATCTGGGGGAGAAACAGTAGAGATTGCCGAGGATGGGGGGTGGAGGTGGACTGAAAAGGGACACAAGGGAACATTCTGGAGTGACAGTAGCACCCAGTAGCAATCTACATCTTGATATAAGGGCTTGGGTTATATAGGTATATGTCAGAACTCAGCAAATGTACATTTATGATTTGGGTATTTCATTGTTTTTAAATTTTACTTTAAAAGGAAAACTAAGCAAATATTGAACTCTAATGTTACTCTCACCGAATTATTTGAGGGGAGTGTTCTGTTGTCTATAGTTTATTTTGAATGTGGCACTAAAAATGAGATGGATTAATGGATGGTTAGAGGGAGGGACATGGCTAGATACTTGATAAAGCAAATATAGTAAAATGTGAACGTTATATGATCTAGAGGTGGGTATATGTTCATCTAAAATTCTTTAAACTTTGCTATATGTTTGTAACTTTGTGTAGTAATGGATTTAACAGAAGGATTTAATGGAAGGAACTTGGAGAAAGCTAGAATGTTCGTGCCTCCCTGTCCTACCTCAACCCATTTGTTTCCCATTCCCACTGTCTGTCTGCATTGTCACTGTCTGTTTCCTGGGTCATTATTGTCAACTTTCTCTCTGCTTCTGGTCCCTCTCCTCTTGCTCTGTAGCTCATAAACTGCTGCCAGTGAATCTTCCTAATGTCATGTATTTCTTGGCTGGAAAACTTTTCATGGATGTACCCATTAAAACTTGGGATTGTAATAGCTTAAGCCAAAAAGGAAATTTCATGTGTATGAAGTATGGATCAGGGGTGCTGTCAGGTTTTAGTACTGGAAGGCTTCAGGAGTCTCCTCACAGTGTCCTTTGTCTCTCTTGCCCTGCAGACCAGCTTTCCCATCTTTCCAGGCTGTGAGGTGGGACAAAACTACGACGTTACCAAGAGAGCAGTCAGATAGGAGCTGGAACCTTGGTCCTCACTCCAAATGCTGGGAGGAGACCAGCTCGCATTGGGACAGGGCCCAAACACAGCTGCCTCCACTGACTCCGGCCGCGTGCATGTGTCTAGGTGCACAGTACAGAGACTTCTTGAGAGCTACTAACTTCTCACTAATTATGATGTCATTTTTCTTTCAGATTTTCAAATATTCTAAGA
>VSMD01122766.1:0-17051 GCA_008750895.1 Mirza zaza | reverse complement strand
TCCCCAATGCACATGCTATATGTTTAGACTAGAGATTAATGCTTTTACTGTCTTGGAATTACAACAAATCTTAGGGTTTTCCCCCCATTTTCTATAAAATGTTATATTTATTAAATAAGAATATATTTATAAAAGTCCTCTATCCCTGATCCTTGTTTATTCCCCATAGGTATTACTGTTAAATTTCCTGGGTCTCTTTTTAGATGTTTTCTGTGCATAAACATTCTATAACTTTTCTTTCTTTGGGGAATATATATCTTGAAGGTTTTTTATATTGTCAGAATATGTGTGTGTATCATTATTTTTAACCATTCCATTTTTATCTCCCTATAGAAGAAAGCTCTTCAGTATTAGTTTATTTATTATGAAATACTATCCTTATGAAATACTATCCTCCTTATAGAAAATTAGAGATCCTGAAATGTAAAAATAAAAAAATCACTAAGGCTCTAGTCACACTAAGCTAACCACTATAAATTTTGGTATTGATTTCTAGTTTCTCTTTTCTTCTATGAACTTTTTTCCTACCATAATACTATATATTATTTTTAGTTAGAGATTAATTTTTAGAATATTCTAATTCTTGGTTTATTAGGAGTTATAGTTAAGGGTCTGATAAATTTACAAATATGTCAAGATCTTACAGAACACTATAGAACATATATAATGTATATTTAAAATATTTCCTTCCTTATATCGTGAACCAATTCTTTTAAGCTTATTTGTTATTACAAATTCCACAAGGATATAATTTTGCCAGCCTCTTCAAAATGGTTCAAACTGTATTTAACTATATTTATGTCAAAGTTTACCTCTTTTTTTTTTGTTGTTGTTATAGGTAATCTGCTGTCTTCCAGTGTTTCTGCATTAGACACCATTACTACAACAGCACTTGGATCTCTCACATCTATTCCAGAAAATGTGTCTACTCTTGTTTCTCAGATTTTGAATATGATATTAAAAGAACAATCATTAGCAGCAGAAAGTAAAACCGTACTGCAAGAATTGATTGTTAGTACCTCTCTTAAAATATTTTTGAAGAAATACATTTGATAAGTCTTCAAAAACAATGTTAACTGCCATTCTTTCATCTTAAGCTTTGCTAGACAGTGATAGACATATCACTATTAGAGAATATGTTTATATGTTTAAAGACAAATTTCTGGTTTTTTTCCTCCCAGAAAGATTGATTTCCAAATGTATATCATTAATATTTGAAATTTTTTTCACTCATATCTTATAACAGTAGAAGTAGGCGTTATTAGTGAGCCTTCTAATGACTAAAGGGCAGGTTTAGCATCACGTGATTTCAGGGGACCCATGACTTGTTAGGTGACCTAGAAATTGATAAGTCATCCTATCTCCAAGGGTCCTGGGCCCAACCAAAAGGAGATACTGGGTACTTAATTTTAATCCTTTGCACTTGCTTGCTTTTTTCTCGATTCCTTTATTCTACTCGGGATTTAATTTTTTAAATACCCCAGATTTTACAAAGCACAGCAGTAGAATAAAAAAACTGGAGTTTCTTTTCATGCAAACTTATTTATTTGGATTTTTTTATATTTCAAATTATTGATACATTCAAAGAGTAATTTTAATCTCTATAATTTTTCATGGTGTGATATTTTTTGAAACATTCACCCACATGAAGACCTCGTTTACATTCACATGTTTCGCAAATATAAATTATCTCTCTTCTTCCTCCTTTGATTTTTCTGTTAGAACAAGCAACACAATCTTTGTTTTTTGTTAGGGTGAGGTGTGATTATATGGAGCTTACCATCTAAACGTTGCTCTAAGTTAGTAGATAATAATCTACCCCTGAAAGTTAGTGTACCATCTCTGCATTTACATTTTACTTGTCCTTTCATGCTAATGAAAACAAGAAAAGATACTGGAAAAATAGACAAAAATCCCCCTTGCCCCCGCTGTGAAACTACATGTCGAGTGTGGCTCGACATACAAGCTGCTACCGATGCTAACCGTGTCGAGTCACGCTCGACATCCGAGTGCAAGGGGTTAAAACTACAGTAATATATGATAGTGATATATAATGGTGGTGCAAGAAAAATAACTTTTAGAATTCTAGTAACATACCAGTTCTTGGGGTTAGGTCTGTGTGGCCAGGCCCTTCTGGGCCTTAACTGTAAAGCTTTTTTCCACAGTTGTATAGAAGTCAGTCATCTAATTACGCTTAATATTACCTCCTTCATACCTATTATATATATATTCATTATTTTGTAATTTTATGGTTTGTCTAGGCCATATCACTTATTCTTATTTGCACCAGCTCTCTGTCTCCTTTTATGGGTTTAACAATATTTATTTATTTATTTTTTGTGATAGAGTCTCACTCTGTTGCCCAGGTTAGAGTGCTGTGGTGTCAGCCTAGCTTACAATACCTCAAACTCCTGGGCTCAGGTGATCCTCCTGCCTCAGCCTCCCAAGAAGCTGGGACTATAAGCATGCGCTACCATGCCCGGCTAATTTTTTCTATTTTTTAGTAGAGACAGGGTCTCACTCTTGCTCAGGCTGGTCTCAAACTCCTGAGCACAAATGATCCTCCTGCCTTGGCCTCCCAGAGTGCTAGGATTACAAGCGTGAGCCACTGTATCCGGCCATTTAACAATATTTATTAAACATTTTCCAAGTAAATACTACAAATGTTAGCTGACCCACTGCCTTGATTCAGTGCTTATATGACATTATTTGATAAGTTTTTTTAATCACCAAAATTCCACAGAGTTAAAAGATATTCTGTCAGTACTAACTTCAAAAATTGATTTCATTCACTAAATAGTGGTCTGTATACACAGGCTTCACCTTAGAGATGTTGCAGGTTCAGTTTCAGAACACAACAGTAAAGTAAAAATTGCAATAAAGTGAGCCAAAAATTTTTTGGTTTCTCACTGCATATAAAAGTTTATACTACACTGAAATCTATTTAAGTGTGCAGTAACATTATGTCTTAAACAATATATACACCTTAATTAAAATTTACTTTATTAGTAAAAAATGCAAATGCTCATCTAAGCCATGAGCAAGTCATAATCTTTTTGCTGGTGGAGGGTCTTGCCTCAGTGTTGATGGTTGCTCACTAATCAGGATGGCTGTGGCAATTTCTTAAAAGTAGACAACAGTGGACTTTGCTGCACTGATTGCTCTTTCTTTCATGAAAGTAGTCTGTGATGCTGTTTGATAGCATTTTACCCAGAGTTTGAAATACGGAAATCTTTTTTTTTTTGAGACAGAGTCTTGCTCTGCTGCCTGGGCTAGAGTGCTGTGGTGTCAGCCTAGCTCACAGCAACCTCAAACTCCTGGGCTCAAGCAACCTTCCTGCCTCAGGCTCCGAAGGAGCTGGGATTACAGGTGCATGGCACCATGCCCGGCTAATTTTTCTATTTTTAGTAGAGACAGGTCTGACTCTTGCTCTAGCTGGTCTCAAACTCCTGACCTTGAGCGATACTCCCACCTCAGCCTCCCAGAATGCTAGGATTACAGGCGTGAGCCACCACACCCGGTAGAATACTGAAATCTTATCAATTAACTGTCACTTTTCACTCTTCTGAATTCTTCTGACTTCTGTTTCATTAGATAAGAAATTATTCTACACTAAATGACCATTTTCTTAATTACTAGAGGAAAGACTAAGGGTCTTATTCTGAATATAAACTCTAGATATACAGATCTATCTCTGTGGACTATAAAGGATAGAGAATGGAGACTTAGAATTTTAATGTGCATATATAGTTACCAAAGTATTTAAGATATTACCATTTAACCTACCAGGTTTATGGAAGGGAAAATATTCTTTTTAATGATCTATTTGTTTTTTTTTAAACCAGAATGTACTTAAGACTGACCTTCTTAGTTCACTGGAAATGATTTTATCCCCCACTGTGGTGTCTATATTGAAAATCAATAATCAACTAAAGCATATTTTTAAGACCTCATTGACTGTGGCTGATAAGGTAAAAAATGTTATGTTCTTAATATCTCAAAATTGATGTTGTTTAAGAAGGAAACTAATTTTCCTTTTTTCTTCCAAGATAGAAGATCAGAAAAAGGAATTAGATGGCTTTCTCAGTATACTTTGTAACAATCTACATGAACTACAAGAAAATACAATTTCTTCCTTGGTGGAATCACAGAAACAATGTAGAAACTTAACTGAAGACCTGAAGACAATAAAACAAGCCCATTCACAGGTATCTTGTTTAGCTCACTTGGGGAGTATAAAAGTTTTATGATGACTCGATATGACTTTAATAATCTATGTTACAATCTGAATGTTGTAAAACTAATTTAAAAACCTAAAAATGCCATAACCACTATTGCTTATAACAGTTATCAATGTAAAATAATTGAGAATACTTCTTTTGATCAGTTAATGTTTAAGGATTTGCTACATGTAGAACCCTATGCTGAAGCACTATATGATAAACAAAACAGTCCTTTCCTCACATCAAGGTGAAAGGTGAATCTGGAGACACATACCCTTAGAGGAAAATGGTTATAACATTTAAAGTGAACATGTAGCTACATTGTAACTTGACAAGTTTTTTTTCTAGGATGACATAGATAATTATTACCTTTCAGAAACCAAGACCTGCTTTCTCTTGTTATGTCTATCTCATTGATGACATTTGAAGTATAGTAAATTAATATAATTTTAATTTTTATTGACTGGTTATAAATGTAATTCATGATTTATCCTCCTTAGTATATGACACTTTAAGCCAAACCAAACCTCTAAACCATAATCTATAAATATTAAGTATATGGAAAACAACTTCTGGTATTCTTAAAATTTTAGTAATGAACATCTAAAGTTTTATCAAATGAGCCTATTATGATATGGCAGAACCCTTTGGTCAATAAAACTATTGATATGACTTAGGAGTAGAGTTCTTTTTCTTTGGAAAATGATAGGGAAGGAATTCATATCCATATCACTCAAAAGGAAAGAAGAAAACACATCCAACACTTTTAGGTAAGAGTTAAAGCAACTTTATTTTATTTATTTTTTTTTGAGACAGAGTCTCACTCTGTTGCCCAGGGTAGAATGCCGTGGCGTCATCCTGGCTCACGGCAACCTCAAACTCCTGGACTCAAGCGATCCTCCTGCCTCAGCCTCCTGAGTAGCTGGGACTACAGGCATGTGCCACCATGCCTGGCTAATTTTTTTCTATATATTTTTAGTTGGCCAATTAATTTCTTTCTATTTTTAGTAGAGACGGGGTCTCGCTCTTGCTCAGGCTGGTCTCGAACTCCTGAGCTCAAAGGATCCACACACCTCCTTGGCCTCCCAGAGTGCTAGGATTACAGGTGTGAGCCACCGGTGCCCAGCCTAAAGCAACTTTAAAATAAGATTATTAATTTTCTATTTGATAAGCATGAAATGGAGAGGATTGACATCAAAAAATAGTAAAAATAATAGTTAATATTTATTGAGCAACTTACTATGTGTTTATTCCTCCTGCCTATATATATATATTCATATATTCTATTACTAGCTCAGTTTTCTAGAGAGGAAACAGACCTTATGACCATCTAATAGATTTATATCATCCTGTAGATGGTGATGGTGATTATATTGCCTGAAAGGCATCCATTTTTGAGTTGTTCTGTATGTTTCTTGGCAATTTAAAATTGCAGTAGTTTCTCAGACCTATGCATGAGGTGTTTGCCTTAAACCTGTCAAGAATTTTTTAGGTATATATTCTAAGGCTGATATGCTTTTTATAAATTAACTGTTTTGAAATGCTTAAAATTGGCAGAAAACTGACTAAGAAATCAAAACAAAAACCCTGATCTGAAAACTATCTAATGACTTCCTGGCTATAAAGAAGCAAGTTCATTAAGTGAGCTATTTCTTAGGTTCTCTAAAACTAGAAATGAACATTAATAAAACAATTATGTAAAAACTTGAACACATTGACATGTAGATAAATCTGATAATACCTACATTACCCCCTACTTTGAGACTAGTAAAAATACTGACAGCCTTTATTCATAATCAGAATGTTAGACATTTATTGTCTGCTGATGTGTTATTCAAAGATATTGGCCAACCAACAGACTGATCAGTGAATAAGACTGCTAGATACATTTTCAGCTCTTCCTTGGTCTTTAGTGCAGCTTCTTCATTTTGCAAGGTAGCATGTTGTGTGCCTATAAGAGCTTGTTTTTAAAGATGTCAAATATGAGCAAAGATAAGACTCTATTTACATTTTATTAAAAATGATCCAACTAGATTCTGTAAAATTATTCAGCTCCATTAATCCATAATTCTTTTGGATTACTTGGCCCGTTTGGTTATCAGCATTAATCTTCCCTCCTAGTAGTGTTATCAGTCAAAAATCAACTGGATCTG
This sequence comes from Mirza zaza, assembly GCA_008750895.1. Lineage (NCBI taxonomy): Eukaryota > Metazoa > Chordata > Mammalia > Primates > Cheirogaleidae > Mirza > Mirza zaza. The sequence goes on along the minus strand of VSMD01122766.1, from coordinate 10,675 downwards.
TTAAAGTTCTTAAACATAATATGACATCCAGGTTTGTTTAACTACTTTTGAGGTACACTGAAATTAATTTGTTACTAATAGTTAAAATAGAAATATTTGCTAAATGTTTGCTTTTTGAAAAATCCCTATAATCCCCCTCCTTCCCCCCTCCCCCCGTGTATTGTTGTAAAAAAAAAAAAATCCCTATATTATCCTTTTGATATCACTTCCACTACTTTCCTGTGGGAGAGAGATGGAATTAAAGATCTCTTGTCCAGGATTTGTATAACTTCATCTATAGAGAATACTTCTTATCATCAGTCATATATAGAAAAAATGTTCAAGTGTCATAATTTTAAGTCTCTTCTCCTTCCCATACCTTTCTTATAGGAACTTTGCCAGTTAATCAATCTCTGGACAGAGAGATTCTGTGCTTTGGAGGAAAAGTGTGAAAACATCCAGAAACCACTTGGTGGTATCCAAGAAAATATACAGCAGTAAGCTATTTTTAAATTCTCTTAAATTCTTCTGTAAGTCTACAGTTATTTCAGAAGAAAAAGTTTTCCGTACTACAATTAAGTCCTTTGTATACTTTCAACCAGATTTCTCATATGTTGCTATTTTATTATGTATGTGTGTGTGTATGTGTATGTATACATGCACATAAATTTCTTTCCATTCCACTTGTGTTCCCTTTTCAGACAGATTCTGGTTCTCATCCTGAATCTATTTTCTTACTTCCTCAATCTCAGAATACACATTAAGTAATTTCACAATTTCTAACCTGTATTACTGGTAAAAAAAATATATTTACTAACTAGAGCAGGATTTGGTAAACTATGGCTGGCAGGCTGGATGCCTGTTAGTTATTGTAAATAACTTTACTGGAAACAGCCATGCCCATTTATTTACACGTTCCCTTTGGTTGTCTTTGGCTGCCTTTACACTTCAATGGCAGAGTTAAGTCATTGCATCAAAGTCATTGCACCATAAGCCTAAAATATTTGCTATCTGGCTTTTTAAAGAAAAAGTATGCTGATTCCCATCCTAGAGTTTAATGTTGCTTTCAGAACCTCACTGCTTGCCAATCCTGCATACTTACCATACCTCCAAGTCAGACCTATGTTTTCTTTTAAGAGTTTTATAATTTTATGTTTTACATTTAAATCCATCATCCATTTAAAATTTTTATATAACATGATATTTGTCAAGGTTCAATTTTTTGCCTGTGAATATTCTAAACTCATGAGGAGAAAGCTATTCTATTATATTTACCTCTATTTGTGCCTATGTAATTGTTCCTTCCTGAAGTTCCAAGCTTCCTTTGCTGTGGAGAACTTTTTAGTCTTTAAACATAGGTCTGCTAGCCACAAATTCTGTTTTCCTTTGTCTGAGAATGTTCTGATTTCTCCTTCATTCCTGAAAGCTATTTTCACTAGATATAGAATTCAGGGTTGACATTTCTTTTTTTTTTTTTAAGTATTTGAGATATGTTTTTCCATCTCCTTCTGGTCTCTACAAGATGAGAAATCCATTGTCATTCAAGTAATCCTTCCCCTATAGGCAATTTCTCTGCAGCTGCTTTCAAGATTTTTTTTCTGTCTTTAGTGTTTAGAAATATGATTATATTGTGTATACTTATTTATTTCTTTCTTTGAGTTTATTTTGTTTGGGGATTGTTCCACTTCTTAAATCTATAGGCTTATTATGCCTTTCACCAAAGTTGGGAAATTTTCATCTATTAGTTTTTTGATTTTTTTTTTTGAGACAGAGTCTCACTTTGTTGCCCAGGCTAGAGTGAGTGCCGTGGCATCAGCCTAGCTCACAGCAACCTCAAACTCCTGGGCTCAGGCAATCCTGCTGCCTCAGCCTTCTGAGTAGCTGGGACTACAGGCATGTGCCACCATGCCTGGCTAATTTTTTCTATATATATTAGTTGGCCAATTAATTTCTTTCTATTTATAGTAGAGATGGGGTCTCGCTCTTGCTCAGGCTGGTTTCGAACTCCTGACCTTGAGCAATCTGCCCGCCTCGGCCTCCCAGAGTGCTAGGATTACAGGCGTGAGCCACTGCGCCCGGCCTCATCTATTAGTTTTTGAATATTTTTCAGCCCCATACTCTTTCCCCTCTGCACCTATGACTTTGATGACACAAATGTTAGATTTTTTATTATGGTCCCTGATGGAGGAGATATGCATGCACACACACACAAATATATTTCTCATATATATATAATTTTTTTCCTGTTTGTTGTTCAGATTGGGTAAATTCTATTGATCTGTCTTCGTGTTCACTGAGTCTTCCTCGGTCATCTCTAACCTACTGTTGAGCCTGTTCAATGAAGTATTTTATTTTTCAGGAAAGTTTTAATTGCTCGTTGAAGCATTTTTAAGATGGCTGCTTTAAAATCCTTTATCATCTGAGTTTTCTCATTGTTGGCATCTGTTGATTGTCTTTTTTTATTCAACTTGTGATTTTCCTGGTTCTTGATATATGATGAGTGATTTTCGATTGTATCTTAAACATTTTGGGTATTATGTTAGGAGATTCAGGATCCCATTTAAGTCTTCTTTTTTAGCAGGCATTTACCCTTGTTTAGTTTTAGTGTACAGGTCCTGGCTCACTTGTGGAGTGTGGTTCCACTGACAGTTTAATTTTCAGAGCCCATGTGTGTTATGTATGCTTTATGTGCTTACCACATGACAAAAATTTGTATTTTTTTGTTGGATGAAGTATTCTATACATGTCATTTAGGTCAAGTTGATAGATAGTGCTATTCATCTATCTGCCTACTTGTTCTATCAATTACTAAGATAGGAGTGTTGAAATCTCCAACTGTAATTGTAGAAGTTTTTTATTTCTCTTGTTAGTTCTATCAGTTTTTGCCTCAGGTATTTTGATACTCTGTTGTTGGCTACACATACATTTAGGATTGTTATGTCTCTTTAGAGAATTGACCCCTTTATCATTATGTAATATCCCTTTTATTCCTGATAATCTTTCTTGTTCTGAAATCTATTTTGTCCAACAATCTATAACTTTCAACTGATTTGTTTAGACCACGTTTAAAATGAATATTGATATAGTTGTATTAAAATCTGCCATTTTGCTATTTTCTATTTGTTGCATTATTTGTTCTTTATTTCTTTTTTCCTCTTTTGGCCTTTCCTAATTTAAATTGAGCATTTTTGTGTTTTCATTTTATCTCTTCCATTAACTTGTTTATACTTTATTACCTTTTTTTGTGGTTTTTCTAGGATTTACAATATCTTTTTTTTTTTGAGATAGGGTCTCACTCTGTTGCCTGGGCTAGAGTGCAGTGGCATCATCATAGCTCACTGTAAACTCCAGTTCCTGGGCTCAAGTGATCCTCCTGCCTCAGCCTCCTGTGGAGCTGGGACTATAGGTATGCACCACCTCGCCTGGCTAATTTTTTTCTATTTTTTGTAGAGACAGGCCTTGCTTTTGCTCAGGCTGGTCTTGAACTCCTGGCCTCAAGTGATCCTCCTATCTCTGCCTCCCAAAGTGATAGCATTACAGGCATGAGCCACCATGCTCAGCTTACATTTTTAAATAATTTACATTTTTAAATAATTTGAATCCACTATCAAATAATTTGATAATGTAATGAAAGGACCTTATAAATATATTCCCATTTCCTTCTTCCCATGTCTGTGTTGTTTTTTCACGTATCTTACTGGTACATGTGCTATATACATATACCTAATACATTGTTACTTGAATTGCTTTATCTATTTTCTTTTTAAAAATTTTTTTGAGACAGAGTCTTGCTCTATGGCCCTGAGTAGAGTGCAGCAGTATCATCATAGCTCACTGCAACCTCAAACTGGGCTTCAGCAATCCTCTTGCCTCAGCCTCCCAAGTAGCTGGGACTACAGACACACACCACCATGCCCAGCTAATTTTTCTGTTTTTTGTAGTGACAGGTCTTGCTCTTGCTCAGGCTGGTCTCAAATCCCTGAGCTTAAGCAATCCTCCTGCCTTGGCTTCCCAGAGTACCTAGGATTACAAGCATGAGCCACCGTGCCCAGCCTGTTTTCTAATATGTCCACTAGAAAATTTGAAATTATATATGTGACTCACATTATATTTCTATTGAGCAGTATTGCTCTGGAATTCTAGCCATCACTTATATATGTCACTACCTAATGTCTGTCAACTGTTTTTCAGCCCTGTTGTTGATCCTATTCAGTATAGCATATTCTGTTGTGAACTCTTTGTAGATTCTGAATCTAGAAAGTATTTCCTACTTTTTATTCCTAGTGTCTAGGCTAATGGATTTCTGGCTCATTCCTTAGCTTTAGAGGGAATACTAACGCAGGATTGAAGTGAGAAGGGAGCTATGTTATACTTTCTTAAGGCCTATGCAAGTCATTTTTCCTGTCTTCCTGACATTAATTGTCCATATCCGTGTTTATCAATGTGGTGCTCTGTGTAAAATCACCCATGAATCTAGGTGACATTTATATGAACTTTGGCATTGATCGTCATGGTATGTAGCCACTTTTGACTAAATCTAATCTTCCCAATGGGTTGTAAGTTCTTTGTGGGGAGTGATTTATGTTGATAGTGTCCAAATTTACCACTTAACTTTCTTTTCCTTTTTCAGTCACTTCCACTTAATTTGTAGGTTTGGTTTTGAACATCTTTGTTTACTTACTTAGTTTACCCACATGGTGTACCCCCTAGCGGTAATAGAGAGTAACTTTCATTCCCTAGGGTTTAACTCTGTGGTCCTGTGAGATGGCTTTGAATGCTATAGGGAAACATACTGAGAGGAGGAAATCATCAATGAATATTAAGTGTATATTAACTGACGATGTTAGTTTTATATCAAGTTTCTGTCACTTTTCTGTATGTATAATTTGTCATACCCAGATATGATTTCTTTTAATTATTAGAAAGGTTTATAGTTGACTTTGTAAAATAACTTTTATAATGTTTATGATTTATTTTATGTACTAGGCAAGGGAAACTGCTTCATAACAGAATAATGGACTGATTGGCCAATTTAGGGACTAGACCAGAGGCTGTCAGAGATGTCCTGAAGTAACAGTTTAGTAAGAGGAATAAAACAAGTAGACAAATTTCATTTTAATAACTGTATAATACTGTAAAAGGTACAAAGGAAAGCATCAAATCTAGAGGGCTGGGAAAGGTTTCATGAGGAAAGATGGTCTTTTCAAATGTCATTTAATGACAGATGTGATGTCAATCTGCTGTGAAAAGACACTGGCCAAAGCATCCATCATCAATGTAGAAGATTCCTTAAGACCTTGGGCCCTGGAGCCAGACAGCCTGCATTCAAATCTGCTATCTTAGGGCTGTGTGATCTTCAGAAACTATATATCCTTTTAGTCTTAGTTTTCAGTTTCAACAATGTCATTCTCCTTTCTTGTAGGAAATCTAAGGATATTATCAACAAAACAACTTTTCACAGCAAAAAATTTTGTGCTGATTCTGATGGCTTGTCACAGGAACTCAGACATTTTAACCAAGAAGGTACAACGTTGGTTGAAGAGTCTGTGAAGCACTGTGATAAACTCAGTAGCAACCTGGAAAAAATATCTCAAGAGTCTGATCAGAGATGTGAGTCTCTGAATACAAACACAGTGCATTTTTCTGAACAGTGGATATCTTGCTTAAATAAAAAGGAACAGGAACTTCAGAATTTACTGGAGGTAAATTGGAACCTATTTTGAGAAGAATAGTAATAACCAGAAAATTAAATTTCCTAGCTAAGAACTGGCTTCAAAACAAATTGTATTTTAAGATATAATGATTTAAAACTTCTAAGTATAATACTTGATGTGCTTATACATGATCTTGTTTCATGCTTGATATAATGTCTTCTAAATCTTGACGTTAATTTAACATTTGTCCAGTTTCTGTCCTATATCTATCCTTGATTTTTGACTTATTAGTTTCCTCAGGGAAGGGGCACCCTGTCTTTTGATATATAATACCTTCCACTTATATATGATTTTTGCTCTTCTCCAGGTACAGTCAGACCTATTATTGCTTTAAGTATTTAGGATATTGTTCTGGTGGCTCAAAGGATACTCGATAGGTTTGTGGGTTTGCTTGAACTTAACACTTGCATGAGCCCTTTGTGACTTAGTTTTTTTTTCTTTCTGTGCAATACAAGGATTTTACTAACATTCTCAGGAACTAGGTACAAAGAATAAGTAAGTATTTTAAGCTGTATAAGCTCTTTTCCCTAAAAGGAACCAAGAGTTCATGGAGAAATAGCTGACTTCAAGTTTAAGGCAGAAAATGTGTAAGAAATGAGCCTAGAGATCTTATCATATCAGAAAGTAAGGAAGCTATTAATGATTACTGGGACTGTGTCAAAAGGACTTAGTAGCCAACCTTTCCCTGTTCAAAGCATTTGAGCATCAAAAAGAATAATGGCTATAGTGGATTTAAAACACATCAAATATATTAAAGCTCATGAATTCATACACATTTCATAAGCCCCTTTGGATCATTCTAGGGAAGCAATGCATTACTCTGAAAACTTGTCAATAAAGAAACAATATAGCATCCATCTGTCTTTCCTGAAAGAACCATATCTTGGGTCAACAGGGTAATTAATGAAGAAAAGTATTTTGTAGATTCTCAAATAATAAAGTGGAGAAGAAATGATAGAATTAATATGTCACCATTTTGCAACTCCTAATGAAATAACCCCTGTGGACATTAATGGCTGCTTAAACCATTTGATCTAAAGCTGATGGCAAACTTTATAATTAATAGGGTAACCATACGTGAACCTACTGATTAATCTTAACATGAGAGACACAACTAGACATGTGCTTTCAGTACCACCTATGAAATATTCTTACCAAAAAATTAAACCTGAATTGGATCAAGCCTTTAGATTTAATAACCAGTTTATAGAAAATACAAGGCTAGTTGCAGTGGCATATGCCTGTAGTCGAAGCTACTCAGGAGGCTGAAGCAGGACCACTTGAGCCCAGGAATTTGAGGCTGCAGTGAGCTATGATCGTGTCATTGTATTCCAGCCTAGGCAACAGAGTGAGACTCTGTCTCAAAACACACAAGAATAAGAAAATAAAGCATAGATCAGTTAGTCAAATCCAGGAATTTGAGATATTCAATAGAGACCTGGTTTCTTCAACAATAAAAATTTTTTTCAAGAGAAAAAAAATATAAGGAAGGATAACTGTAGATCAAAAGAGACTTAAGACTCTAGAGGGCCTTAAAACCTAGTTTGCCTAGACAGTCCTTGTTGTGTTGGGGTAATTAATAAGAATGGGCCCTTTCACTCTAAAAAGTGTCCCAGTTTGGACAATAAATTAAATAGTCAACTATTTAAGACCTAACAACCAAATCTAGTGATGAATTCTGGTTCAAACAAACTAATTTTGACACACGTTCGAGACAATAGGTAAAATTTGAACACTGACTAGACATTTTGATATGAAGGAATTAATGTTAAAGTTTTTAGATGTGATAATGGTCTTAAAATGCTCTTAACTTGAAGAGATATACGCTGAAGTAAATGGATGAAACAATACAAGATTTGCTTCAAAATAATCCTGAGTCTGAGGAGGAAGTGGCTAATCTTGTTTCATTTGTATCCTATGTGTTGGTAAATGTGCTGGGTAATGAATACAAGGGATTACTTATACTGTTTTCTTTATTTTTGTATGTGTTTTTAGAACTTTTATTAGGGAAAATTTCAAGGTAAGGAAAAATGACATAGTGAATAAAGCACTGACAACTTTAATATTAGTAATGAGAAAACTTATTTGCATCATTTACAGGTTGTAAACCAATGTTGTGAGGCTTCAAATTCAGAGATTACTGAAAAATTTCATGGACATAAAGCAACTAATGAGAACCAGCGTAACGTTTTTCTTGATCAGATAACTATTGATGAAGAAAAATTGATAGCACAAAATCTAGAACTTAATGAAACTATAAAAGTTGGTTTGACTAAGCTTAATTGCTTTCTGCAACAGGATCTGAAACTGGATATCCCAACAGGTAATTTAAAAGGGAAATAGAATTGTTAAATTTTTTGAAGTTGAACTTAACCCCGTACAGTGTCAGATATTCGGAAAAACTAGGTCCTGTCATTGCCTGATGGGAATTTGCCATCTCACAATAATCAACTCAAATATGAAAAAACTGGAACCCCAAAACTGTTTTAATCAAGCATTAGGTGTCATGATATAGGTGATAATGTACTCCTAGAAATTTGGACATTGCAATTCAGCAAAATTTCACAAACATTCAGGGAACTGACTTTGTTAAGAAAGAACATTTTCAAAGCAAAAACTGACCATCTACCTAGCACTGTCTGTAAGAGGATGTTTTAGTGCCCAAAATATTAGAAGGATATGATTGACTAAATCTAGTTTAATGCAAAGTTCACCACATTGTGCATTTTGTTGTATGCCTTTCATTTTGTCATGGCATTTAGAAATCACCATTTTGAGAGCTCAGATATGACAAAGACCAGTGTAGGCCATGATTCAGGGAGGCCTTCATGGAAGAGGTGTAACAAGCTGTTTTACACAGAATGAATAACTGGATTCTTCACTGGATTGTAATGATAGTTTGCATACCCTGTAAATTCACTAAAAATCATTGAATTATACACTTTAAATGAGTGAATTTATGGCACGTAAAATTATACCTCAAAGCTGTTTTTTTAAAAGCAATTATAAAAGGAGATTGTGCTACAGAATGTTGGTTTATTTTTTCACCCAAAGACCTGTAAGATTTAATTGTTCATTTTTCAATGAAATTGGGAATGTAAATACTGAGTGAAAAGGCAAATGTGTTTGTAAGTTATGAAAGCATGAGCTCATTTTAAAGAAATGTAACTGGTTAATATTTACTGGCTAAAGAAATGTAACTGGTTAATAATTACCACCAAACCACATTTATAGTAAAATGATTACTCCTATCAAAGTAATCATGTTGGGAAATCTGTACTCTTAGAGTCTACAACACATCTTTTGTACATCCTCAGAGATGGAAAACTTCATATTTTGAGAGTACGATGGGTCTTGAAAATAATCAAGTCTATTTATTTAATGTCACTTGTCAAAGTAGAAAGTATTAGTTGCAAGCAATGTGTGCCTCACAGGTAACAAGAGTGATTCTCATGTATGGCAACTGTATAATATTTTTGGAAGACAAGACTCACTTGGAAGTATAAGTTTTAGCATTTTAAAGAAGATTGTATTTATATCCCACAATAATTTTTCCTACTTACCTAATGTCCACTAAAGGTATGACACCACAGAGAAAAAATTACTTATACCCATCAACACTGGTGAGAACTGAACCACGTGAACATCTTCTTGATCAGTTGGAAAGGAAACAGCCTGAGCTGTTCATGATGGTAAACTGTTCAGGGAATAATAAAGAAGAGACCAGTCAGGTAAAATTTAAAGCAGCATAATTTTAGAACTCTCCTGTAAACTCTTGATGTGGTTAACTTTTATGTGAAGAATTTTACTGTGTGCCCTTCAATCTTCCCCTGCCTCTCATTAATGACAGTTGTCTGTCCCTTAGGCTTGTTTCTTCTAATCTTATCAGTTTTTCAATTACTAGACTAGTAGATAATTATAATCATATTTATATTCTGTTTATTAACATTTTAGTATAGGAACCTCTACTCTATATAAAAGACATAGAGTAGAGGGATTATTATTTGTAGACTTTCTGCTAATTTTGTTGAGGTTTAACTTTTATATAACAAGCACTGTGTTAAATTTAAAGAAGAAAACTGCCTTTATTTTCATGATGATTTTTATGCCCATGGACCTTGTCACTCATCCATCTTCTTATTTTAGGACATGGATATAGAAAAGGCAGTTCTGAGGCAATACATTGAAGAAGCTCTAAATCAAGAGCCACCTGTAGAGGCTAGTGTGGATTGTTCATCAATTGGTGGAGTTCCATTTTTCCAGGTACCTGATTATATCATACCAGATAACCCACATCTGATGTAAGTCATTTGCTTACTACTCCATATAAAGGCAATACTCTTCGTGAGTAGAACAACAAAACTTTTCAGTCATTCCTTTGACATGGCTTGTTAACTTTTCCAATTTAAATTACTTACACAAATCTAATATTGATAAGGGGGTTTCTATAGAATAAATAAAGGCAAAATTTTACTTACCTATATCCTCAGCTACCGTGTTTCCCTGAAAATAAAACCTACCCATAAAATAAGCCCTAGCAGGATTTCTAACCATTTGTGCAATATAAGTCCTACCCCGAAAATAAGACCTAGTGATGGGCGTGGCTACGCATCGTATCTGCACAACCCATGCATTTCGTGGCAAAGCGGTAAAGAAGATGAGCAGCCCTTCTCATCTGCCCCATGAGAGCTCTATTGCTCAACATGAGAGATTGGGGCCAATGGTTCTAAAGGAAATAGAGTCTCAAGAAATTCAGGATGGGCTGGGCGCGGTGGCTCAAGCCTGTAATCCTAGCTCTCTGGGAGGCCGAGGTGGGCGGATCGTTTGAGCTCAGGAGTTCGAGACCAGCCTGAGCAAGAGCGAGACCCCATCTCTACTATAAATAGAAGGAAATTAATTGGCCAACTAATATATATAGAAAAAATTCGCCGGGCATGGTGGCACATGCCTGTAGTCCCAGCTACTTGGGAGGCTGAGGCAGC